>JAPYYV010000581.1:0-22958 GCA_030522625.1 Copidosoma aretas
TGCTCAAAGACGACGAAGTTAGCAGTTAAAAAAAAAAAAAAAAAAAAAAAAAAAAAAAGCAATAGAATATAAGTTTAAAAAAATACAATGTTCGAAGGACTTAAATACGCTGTCGGCAGCTCTGGAATGCGTCACTGTTCGCTTTCTGCAATGTGCTTCGCCGTTAGTCGCCGGGATAGCGATCGGCCATGGGTAAGAGGTGCGAATTGATCCGACGATTATCTGCCGGTAACAATAACAACAACAAATCTTCCCAACCCTTTATTTCACCCCACATCGGATTAATTAAATCTACTTTTACAATTTTTTACGTTATCTTCCTGCAAAAGTAACGAGGACTGACCGACTCACCCCGTAGCGAACGAAAAACAAGCATTTTTGAGCGATTGTTTTTATCACTATCTTTAATCTTTTGCTATATCCATACAATGGTTCATTTTTACTGACCCCCAATATCGCATCCTCAATATTACCCTCAATATTTTGAGTTTCGAACTGACTTATGAATTGGAAATACATACCTCATACGTATACCGCTGCACTTTCGTAAAAATTGTTTATCACATTACATAATATGTGGACCTTTACCTTTACCGAATCACGTTTGGTTCTTGCATATTAACGTTTACTTTTACAGTTATATCAGAATGTAAACCAAAATGAATCAATCCAATTACCGGTATTTCCATCACACGCACTCGTTTTTAATGTTTTTTTCATAAACCACATTCTATGTGTGTTATTTGCATGTGGATATAATACATTTTAAGTTCATTTACAGATGTGATTCCACACTAATATCGACATTCACGCATATGTTGTCTTTGACGACCTACATCTAAGTACTGCAACCCCAGATAATATACATATATGTTGTACAATAAATATAAGACGACTATAATAATTATGAAGTTACCCCACCGTAAGATGAAAACTATCATAGTACCATGAAATTTTTTCACATTTTTATTAGTCATTGTTCTAAATGCATACTATATCTTTCATAAGAACATTCGTTTATACTTAGATACAACATTTATGATCGCAAAACTAATTTTAATGAGATTAAGAATTCATCGTGTAATAATATATTCGAATTAATTTTGGAGTACATGAAGTTTTAGAAAGTTTTTAAATCACTTACAAGCCTATTTTGGAGTCCGACAAAAGATAAGAAAGGCCATGATTACTCTATCGGAATATCCCCCGCTTCGTGAATAAGAATAAGGGAGGGGGGGGGGGTAGGCACCTTTTTGATCACTCTGAAGAGTTAAATGACTATCCGGAATAAAAAAAAAAACTAATAAACCTATTGATGTCCAAATATACTGATGAATTGCTGCAATGTTGTGCGTGTCTGCATATTTGTCATCATTTCTAGTTCTATGTGGAAACACCTGCATTACTGTGACTATACAAAAACAACAAGAACAACAACAACAACAAAAACTTATTTATTCAACTGTTTTCAATAAAGTAATCAATTATATACTAAACACTTTTTTTTCTCAGCTACAAATAACACTTACCACACAATAAAGCATGTGCCAATGGTTTAAGCAAAACCAAAAATTAAAGACCAGTACAAACGACACGCTGGAATGATGATAGTAATAATAGAATGAATTATGATAAAAATAGCTATTAAGCATGTAAGAGCATGTACAAATGCAACAATAAAAAAAAGAGTACCAAGAGCACTCTATTATATGAAATAAACCTTATGCGTCATTTGAATTGTTTATACATCATGAAAATTTTCATGACTACAGTTATTATTGTCATCATTATAATTACTATTGTCGTATCTGTGAAACAAAGAGTGATAAAAGTAAAAAAAAAACCTTATATTACACTCACCATACACTCACTTGATGCAAGGAACGTTATTTGTAATACTATGGCGTGGCTCGCGTGGCACGACATGTTTTACAGCGCGGAGCATCTCCGAAGAGTTCAGCAGCGGAGACACGCGCGTCCCTCGGGGCTGCGACGAGACGGCTGGACTGCCTTCGAGCGGCTCTTCCCACCACGGCCGGGAGGCGCGCTCTGGCAAGGACGACAAGGAACGCGGTGACGAAGGTACGTGAGTGTGACCTCATTTTACTGAACAATAATTTTGTTTTTTTTGCTTAATTGCAAATATGTATATGTAATGTAAATATGGGGGAGAGTTCCGTTTTCGTGGGCACACCACTAGCCACATAACCGCGAGGTGCTTCTGTACTATATTCTGTCGGTACTGTGCCCACGGAAACGGAACTCATGCCTAAATATGTATTTATGTGTGTATAATATGATAAAATAACGGAATATGAAGACATTATTATTATTATATAACTTATTATTTCATTACATTATATACGTATACGTTATTAAAAACTACTCTATTTAATTTTCAAGCGTAAGGTAAGTCTACTCACGAAATCATCTTATTTCTTGCTCTGTTGTTGATCGCTTACTGCTATAATAGGTGTTCGCTCGACGAATGACTAATTCAGTCAACAGAGCATATTGTGATCTCCGCAGCTCATTGCGCAGTGTAGAGTGCGCAGATCAGCTAGATCACTGACCACTGACTCACTCAGCTGACTAAGCTCACAGTGTGATCCAGTCATTCGTCGAGTGAATACCTATTATACTGAGCAGTGAGCGGTCAACAACAGAGTGAGAAATTACTTAGAAGAATATATTTCGTGAGTAGACTTATCTTACACACTTGAAACTTAAATAGCGTAGTTTTCAATAAAATATCCGTATAAATTGTAATTATATAATGTAATAAGTAATCCAAATTGATGGATAATGAGCAACACAATAATAATGTATTCATATAGTAAAGTCAATAAATTGACTACATAACAATTTATTATATGCATGAGAAAAAAACGGGGTATTTAGGTGCGTAAAATAGGATTTTCAAAATTTAGTGTTTAGAATTCTTTTATTAATTTTAATGTGAGGTCCAAACTAGCCGAAAACTTTGAATCCGGTTCCATTATCATTTTGAGGAAGCACATGTTAATTTACATGGGATTTTTAAAAAACTTCGAAAAATGTAATTGCTGCGTGCAATGAAAGGACCGTAACGGTACTTTTTTTGCTTTAACGGCAATTCTGAAGTCCTTAATATGAATTTATCAACGAAATTTGGTTTGGTATGTATATGCACATCAAAATCCGTCGTACGCCATAGTAAACTATTTGATAATTTTAAATACTTTAAGATTAGAGGCATTACGGTAGTGTTCGCTTATTTTAGTCAGCAGAACTTTCTGTATTGACGATGACACTACGAGTATAGCCGAATTCGAATTTCTAGTTGAAAAAAAATTGGTTGACATGCTTGTTCGCTTTACTGCACAAAATTGTCAAATCCAAATGTGAAAGAATCGGCCAACTAAATCATTTGTCTCGTGCAATTAAAAAGTGTCAAAACTAGGCTTCACGATTAAAATGCCTTGTACACTTTCAAAATTTTTGTTCATCGTCCTAAATGACTAGAAAGGGTGCTAGATGGTTACTGGCTACTAAAAACTAAAATTTTAAATGCTTCGTGTTACGGTAATGACATTTTGGCCATAGCTTCGATGGCTTACTTGGTGAAGATAAATGATGTAGACGCTAATGGAAGAATACATGAAAGAAAGAGGAAAGCATGCAATGTAATTTTTGTATTTTTGTTTTCACAGAAACGATAAAGGTGTACGACGGCAATAATTCGGTGCGATACCGACTGTGTCGAGTAATAAGCGTACCCCGGCAGGCGACAACCGCGCAAATCCTGACGCTGGCTCTACAAGCATTCCACATAACCAGAGACCCAAGTAATAATTTTATCGCTCTACTCCTCACCACATTATTATCATCATGATCTTCTCTTTCTCTCGCTCAGCCCTATCTATAATATACGTGTATGAATCAAAGTAAGCAGTTCTCGGATATGCAGTATGCTTGCTTCTATATAAATGTGATGTATATATATAGCTATATAAGTACTGATAAATCACGTCTGCCGAGCGGGTGTAATCGCCGCTAAAAACTCGCCAGTCCGACCGACCTGGAGAGCCACGAGGGAGTCCGTTAATTATTAAATTTCAATTAAAAACCAGCTCTCGCGACGCCGACGTTTCCCTCGCGGGGCTACGTGGTCTGGAAACTTTTCAATTGAGAATTCAGAACCGAGAAAGCCGAGCCTGTACGTCTGCCCGTCTAGTCTTGATCCTTTAATCTTTAGTAGCGCCAGCTCGCGGTAAGTCGTACTCATATATTATTATTATTATATAGTATACGTCCAAGTATTACTAGAGCCCGTGCAGATATAACAAATGGAAGCCGCGGGAGAAAGAGAGGTTGAACCTATATTATATGCATGAATATCATTCATTGTCCTATATCAGAAGCGGTTCGATTTGAATTTTTCACGTGCCTCGCGAGTACATCATCATCATCATCATCATCATCATTTGAAGCAACGCTTTATACTTACTTGGTTTCTCCTTTTCACCCGTTCGCTGCAATGCAGAATTCGTCGCAACTATATATAACAATTGCCCTGTATCTTCATTAATTCCCCCGCGACGTCGTCCCCCCTATTCACGTATTCTCATGTCTGCGTAAATTGTAGCAGGTGATAAGTGTGGTATCAGATATACACGTGGTATGAATTAATAGAGTTTTGTTCGATCGACAGGCAATTTTTACCTGACCGATCTGTACATAGCTGAGGAGACGCCGCTGGCCGATCCCACGCCGATCCTCGGCTTGACCCGCAAGGAGGGCAAACGCCCGGCTGTGTTTCTTCGTTTCAAGTAAGATATAAGTAGAATAACTTGTACCTACTTAATATTGTATCATACAGATCGGATAATCATTCAAATGAACGAGAAAAGTAGTTAAATTAACGATGTTGCCTAAGTATAATAATTAATGGTTGTCCATCTCAGGGACGTCGAGTACAGCGAGGTCCGCGTCTACCCGGGCAAGCTCAAGGTGTCGGATGCCTTTTGCACGGTCCCAGTGACGGAACCTACGACGGTCGCCGACATAATCAAGGAGGCGATCAAGCACTTTGGACTCGAGAACGACAACAGCGAGGACTACCGCTGCAGCGAGATCCTTCTCGATCGTGGAGGTATTTATTACACATGATTATTAATTTCCGATGGTACTTGTAATTACGACGTAATCGTTGTAGTGACGGAGCGCGTGCTAGAGCTGGACGAGAGGCCGTTGGAGATAGTGAAGCACCTGGGCAGGGACTCGATCCGGCAGATGGAACTGATGCGCTTCTACCTCCAGCTGAAGCAGGACCCCCACGGCCCGAACCTCGCCCTATTCGTGGGAAATCTGCCGCCGAATCTCTCGGAGCGCATGTACGAGAACATGCTGATGGAGTTTCTCGGTAGGGAGAACAAGTTCTCCTCGATCGGGCCCATATATTACGAGTACGGCTCCATGGTCATAACGTACGAGGACTCGGACACCGCGGTCCGCGCCCTCTACACTCTCAGGGAGTCCAAGTACGAGGAAAAGTACCTGCTGGTCATGCTTCTGCCGAGCATCGAGCCCAGCATGGTCCCGGCCAACGTTCAGCCGCTCCTCGTGTTCGTGAACGTCAAGTCCGGGGGCTGTCAGGGCCTCGATCTGATATCCAACTTTCGCAAGCTCCTCAATCCCTACCAGGTCTTCGACCTCGACAACGGCGGTCCTCTGCCCGGGTCAGTTTAGTATATCATTATTATTATTATTATTATTATTATTATTATTATTATTATTATTATAGTGTCCTCTCTCTCTCTCTCTCTAACCCAATAACTTAATCAGTAACTTAATCAACAAGTTGCAAAAAATTGTTCTTTCCGCAGACTGTACGTCTTTCGGCACATAAAGAACTACAAGATCCTGGTATGCGGGGGCGACGGTACGGTAGGCTGGGTGCTGCAATGCCTGGACAACGTCGGCCAGGACAGCGAGTGCTCCTCGCCAGCGTGCGCCATAGTGCCCCTGGGGACCGGCAACGATCTCGCCCGCGTCCTGAGGTGGGGCTCCGGCTACACGGGCGGCGAGGACCCGCTCAATCTACTACGGGACGTCATAGACGCCGAGAAGATCAGGCTCGACCGTTGGACCGTCGTCTTTCATCCCGAGGAGAAGGAGAAGGACAAGGAGGAGAATCCCGTGCCCCGGCCCATTCCCAACAACGCGGGTGAGTCTCTTATCATTATTATTATTGTGCTTAGCTTTCGTCGTATACGGAACCAAGTATTTATCGTGTGGATTTTTTGATTTTTTCGCTGCCACGTTTAAAGTTACCGGGATGACGAGCGAGGACAACACGCAGATATTCGTAATGAACAATTATTTCGGCATCGGCCTGGACGCCGCCCTCTGCTTGGATTTTCACAACGCGCGCGAGGAGAATCCGGACAAATTCAACAGCCGTCTGCACAACAAGAGCGTCTACGTCAAGATGGGACTGAAAAAAATGGTCGGGCGTAAGCCCTGCAAGGATCTCCACCGGGAGATCAGGCTCGAGGTCGATGGCAAGGTCGTTGATTTGCCCCAAGTCGAGGGTATCATTATTCTCAATATTCTGAGGTGAAAATCAACTATCGACATGTTGAATCTTTGGTCGTTGTTAATTAATGTCGTACGGCAGTTAATGCATGGAACACGGTGAAGGTTATTGAGAAATGGAGATAGGATTGATTGAGCGATCTGCAAGAAAGTGATTACGTACTAATCTTTAGAAAGTACTCATACGTACGTTTGTTTTTATAAGACAGAAAAAACAAAATTAAAATTGAAAAAACCACTCCCAAGTGTCACTGTCACTCTATAGGCGGTATAGTTACTTTTATATAAGTACTTATATACATCTCTATTAGGGTATTTGGACGTAGTTTTTCTCAGCTGTAAGCTTATAAAAAAAAATCGTGGTTCGCTTTATAGGATTACTGGGGTTGACCAGCAAAATCACCAGAAAAATTCGTTCATTAACCAAGTACCGAAAATAGTAGACAATTTACTTACTTAATGCAAAGAGTAGTCAATTTTCAACGCAATTTATGAAAAAAAAAAAATTTCCACTTCAGAGAAATTATGATATTCTAAACAGATTGATGGATTTAAGTAAAGCCAGTGATAGTACAATCATGGTCTGCTGTAATCGTTTTACATGGTAATCTTGCAATGCTGCTTCACTAAAGTACAAATTATGAAGCTAATTGGCTTCAGAACAATCAGAACTGAATACTTTTTTGTTTATTTGACCAATTTTTGTAACACTCATTCGATCAGAAAAAAGCAAATAACCTCAAAGCGACACTGCTCGTGGTACATACTTTGTTTTTCCACGCTCATATATATATATTCAACTAAAGTTATCAACAACAACTCTACTTACTTGTGTTCTTGTGTATATTATAATGCGTGGTCTTGCAGCTGGGGTTCCGGAGCGAACCCATGGGGTCCTGACAAGGAAGACCAGTTCAACAAACCAAACCACTGGGATGGAATCCTGGAAGTCGTTGGTGTCACTGGCGTCATACATCTTGGACAAATACAGTCGGGTCTTCGTAATGGCATGCGGATAGCTCAGGTACGCGTTTACTCTCGCACTCAATTAAATTCGTCTCACTATCTTTGATGCCAACCGATTTAAGATTATTCTTTTGGCTTATATGTTTATTTACACCCATCAATTTCTGAATTTGACTTTGAAAGGGTACAAAGATAGATAGACTCCAGCCAATTAGAGCGCTCCAAAAACATTGATGTATACCTATATATCTGAGCGTGTCAACGCTCTGATTGTCTTATCTGTAGTTGTTGGTGGCCTTGGGTCACTTATTACTGTGACTCCGGTATGCCATATTAAATCTTTATGTGAGTTTCTAAATCTGTGGTACCACCGCCGTTTTCACTACTGACTACGGCGGCACAGTATTACACCGAAGGGTCAGGAGCTATCACAGTGATAATGGGACATGTAGAGAAAAAACCCCAAAGTGGTCCCGCCGGTAGACGGAGCGGGGAATCGAACCCAAGCCCTCCAGGCGGTAGGCAAACGCTCTACTACCACTGAGCCACTGGTAGCTTATAACGCTCTGATTGGCTAGAGTGACAGCATTGTTTGTTCACACCCTCCCTTGTTTTCCTACACGGAAACAAATTTTGGGTTAAAAGATTCGAGTATCTACACTTAAACCCAAAATTTTTTTCGGTGTATCTATACTTTTACTATTCTCTGTATATACTCATGTGCTGCACGCGCGTTTGCATATACAATTATATTCATATTGATTTTAAAAAAACAGGGCGGACACATAAAAATTCACTTGCACTCGGACATTCCAGTGCAGGTGGATGGAGAGCCGTGGCTCCAAAGTCCTGGGGATGTTGTTGTGCTGCGATCTGCTCTAAAGGTAATTGATTAAACAAATTTTACTTCTATACTCATAAAACTTGTTGGTTGATGGTTTTCTTCATTCTTGGTATACAAATTTTGTACATCCTACGTAAAACAGTATGCAGTTAATAAGATATATTTTTTAATTGAATCAATATGATTTGCGTGAATTTTACGAAATGCTAAGATGCATTAGATTGAGTCTCAATCTACAGTTTGGTCAGTTTTAAAGCTAATATTTCGTGACAATTCAAAAAGTTATTCATCAGAATATAATATACTTTATGATCAAGTTTTTAAATCATGAAATATTTGCTCTAAACTGTATAAAAACATTTATCTAGTGTCACTTTACTTATTTGTGAAATTAATTTGAGTATTACATTAGTAGAGATGGAAAAAGACGAATGGAATTTTCTTGAACATAATTCATTTCTTCATTGTGGCAGATAAAAACTTGTGTGTATATAAGATGTATAAGCTCTATACCAAAAAGAGGAATGAAAACCTAATTATTAAACTGTATTTATTGTACTTACATCAATGTGGCACGGTTTTTTTTATACAGTTTTTCGCCAGTATTGCACACCCTGTTACTCTCGATTCATCTCTCTATCCTCTACTCTCCCTGAACATCATCATGGCTCTCTTCCTATCCTAAAATAAAATATAATACGCTAACGCCTATTACTCGTGGTTCCCATATCTCTCGTCTTCTCAATAAATGTTTCACCCCCCATTGCTACATGCATAAGTTTGCCCCATCTGAAGAGTATTATATTTATTTCTCAGTTTCATACATGCAGTGAATGCAAACTTTATTCCTCCCTTGATGTACGTATATCAGAAACTCAAACTTTTTGCACAGAGGGAGAGCATACAAAAACATGCAAAGGAAATAAATAAACAAGTAGTGGGGCATATATGTAGATGTATAGACATAGAGTTAAATCTATAGGTCACGGCTGAAAGTTAATTGATTTAGAGCGTTAAATTATTCATACTTGTGCATAGGTCATAAAAGTTGCACCATTTTGCGTCTCAGTTAAACTTATAACAATACATCGAATTATTTCATTCGAACTTTTGTATTTTACAATAATAAACTGACGTGTTCTCAATACAAGTTTCGAGATAGTGCACTGAAAAGATTCATTGCATTTGCATAAGATAAAAATAAGAGGCGAAAATGTAATCACGTTTTTAAAGTTATATTTTTAACCATGCATCAAGTCCATAACACTTTTGTTGTTTTTTTTTCACGCTCTATTAGTGTTCGAAAGTTACGATTGGAAAACCTTTACTGTGTATATCAAAAGATTGAAAAATATTTTTCTGCATACCCACGCCGAAAGTGCTTCATATCTGCCCTGCTCCAAAACAGATAATCAGCTCTATCGACGAGGGTATGCAGAAAAATAGTATACGCACCACGTTCGGGGGTTAAGAAATTCATTAGATTTCACGTTAACCACCCTCGGCTTCACCTCGGGCGTTTATTCTTGTGAAATCTAAGACATTCTTAACCTCGCTCACTAGGTGCGTGAATAGCTATTTTGATTAGTGCAGTCCGTTTTAGTCGTGACCATACTTAACTTGAGAATTTTAAATTGCATGCGTATGCTACACTACAACTCTCATGAATATTACAATAGATACGAAAAATAACTATGTAGTGTGTACATTCACTCACGTCAGCGCGTGCATTTGCAATAAATTTTTATTGATTCAATCTTGTCTAGCTTAATAATTTGTGAGTGCACGAATTATTATTCTTAAGTACATATTCATGTATTAATTATATTTACAAACTATAATAGTCTACAGACTATTACATGGCAATTATTTCCTAAAATAATTCTAACGGTTTTTGGATCACTAAACCATAAATTACATGTGCTACTTATGTATTATACTTATATCATAGAGATTTATATTATCTCTATGACTTATATTCGCATGTTTCTGTGCATAACCACGATTTAGGTAATATATACTTATACCCGCATTACCCTAAACACTCATTCTTGTTTTCATCATTCATTCTTCATCTCATTTCCTCTCTTCTTATGTTTATTTATAGGTTTTTGTGTGTACTTTAATTTAAACTTCCTTGTGTTCCTCTGTTCACTTCAGGCAACCATGTTGAAGAAAAATAAGGTCAAGCGTCGGAATACCGAGCCGGCAATCTTACCCGCTAACGGGGAGGGGGTCAAGAGCACAAACGAGTAAAAACACACTAAAAGTACAACCACCCCTTCCTCGTTTCACTAAATTACAATAAATTAGTGAGACCTGCGACTTTACCGATCGATCTTGTGGGTTAAAAAAATTATTATCACGCTCACACCTATCCCATCATATTATTATATCTATTTACTTTTGCCAACCGCATACCCGAGGGCTTGATTATAAAGTGTATAATAATCATAATCATAACGCGCTGTTTGAAGGAAAAGCAACGTTTGTTTGTATAATACAAGATTTGTACAAAGAGATGAGATAATGTACAGAAATATAGCGGATGCAGCGTCAATTCGTTGTGAACGATGTCAATGACGATGATACTCCAAACGAAATACTTATTTTGTTGATCAATTTACCAATAACTTCATGCAGAGTACAAAATTAGACTATAGGTACGTATAGGTATACACAACAGTGATTATCATAATTATCAAGGCAAAATTTCTCTCGTGCATGCGCTTTTACGGCATTTTTTTCTACGTCGTGCTGTGAATAATCAAAAAAATGTTAAAATCAAAAATGTATTTCAACCATAAGTTCGAATATTTTATCTAAAAAAAATCTAGTGACATAAATTTTCATTCGATGTTCTTTTCGTATGGTTGTGTGTAGGTAAGGGTATTATTGCGATTTATTTTTTAATGGCTAGCTTTCAAGGCCTATGCAAGAAAATGAGTTTGTCGAATCGCTGTAATTCTTGTTTTTAATTGATATTCGGCTTAAAAACTACTAATTTTCATTTTTATCAAGGTGTTAACTCATAAATATTGATGTAAACAAAGGTTTCAATGTTGTGTTTCCAATGCTGCTATTATTGCGGGACTGCATGTGTTATTGTGTTGGTATTATTGCGGGCCGTTTCAATATATAACGAGATATATAATGCTCAATCAAATGGGGATTCGCAATAATACCAACATCGTGAAATATAAGTAATGTATGCACCAGTATTGCGGTGTGATATTATGATATGCAAGAGAAAAGTTTTAAATACCATTTTGAGATTGAAATACTGATTAATTATATACTTCATAACCTAATTTAATGATTGCAAGTGTTTATTCACCATGACTCATCACGTTAATTAAAATATTATTGGCATTATTTCTACAATAATTGGAGCAACCGCAACAATACCCTCACTTACCCCTAAGTATGCTTGAAAAGCCCTTATTTGCTCGGTATGTAAAAGAAAATTTTAACGAAATTTGAATTTTTATAATTTTCTAGTATTATTGTTGAAATATTTATCGGAATACTTTTTATATGGTTCTGGGCAATTAACGATACCGCGCGGTGTACAATAATGTCAGGCTAATGGAGCTGAGTGCGTCAGCTGATGTATGAAAAAGCCACTATTAATATCTCGTTTTTTTCTTTGCATTTTCGGAGTGACAGAAAATTATTTATGGACACTATTTGCAGTATAGCAAGGAATAAAAAAGGGTTCCCCTTATAATTTTAGAAGACACACATTAAATGATAGTTTTTAAATTATGGTTCTCATTCTTTTTTTGAAAAACAACTTATTTTTGCTGAGATATTTTTTTGATCGGACTTCAAAGACATGATGAGAAAGACGTGCGCGTGCATGTAAAATATGATTAACTAATATAATATTAGAGTTGATAAATTGATAGAGATATTAGTCTAAGGATAGGATTAGGCCAATTGATAAATGAATGTGATTGATATAATTAGCATCAGAGATTAACATTTATCTTATGGAGTTTGCATGAGTAGGCAGAAACATCACGTCATGATCCTACTGCTTTGTTGATTAGAATACGGGAATTGACTTGTCCTCAAAGTATTATATTTTTCTATGTGAACTCAAGCCAAAAAATCTAATAGCTGTAAATATTTTGATGCAATCTAAAAATAACAACGAAAGGTGAATAATTAATTGATAAACTATTTTTTCTTTTCCACGCATTAGTTCAGTAAACTACACGAATTAATAGATATAACTGGAAGTAAAATAAGTAATAGAGACTTAATATAAAGACTTGAAGCGTCGCTTACACGAAATCCTCGACATAACAGAAAAGAAAGTAGCTTCGCGTAGTTTGTTTATAATGTATTAAGCAAGTCATTCAAGGCTTCACAACGTTGAGTGGCTCTGTGGCTGCATCTTCGCTATAGATCTTTTTTTCCACACTTGAGGCGCACTACAAACAGGTTTAAGACAAAAGGCGCCACATACTATGCATTTTACACACGTTGGCCTTTCATCCATTCATATATATAATAGGTATTATATACGTACATTCACAAACTCGCTCGCTTCATTCACGCCTTTTTTCATTATATCTCGCTCTTTCGGCTTTTCGTCTCGTCCCACGAGTCAATTTTTTTTTTGTCCAACTAATTTACCCAGAGTGACCATCACTTTGAAGTTTTTCTTCGCAAGCACACAATCATATTATGGCAAATATGTAATTGAGCACGACACAACGATAAGCCCCGAAACTCCTTACTTAATCCTCCCTGCCGTTTTGATGCTTCTCTTCCCCCTCCCCTACACTTATTATTACTGCTGCTTTTGCTTCGTCACTATTTTTCTTGTATGCATAAATACACTTATATTATGTATGTAAATGTGTACATATAGAAAAAGACCTGTTTACGCCTCAGTAGATGACCATCGATTCTGTGTTATTTAAAAACTTGCACCGTTTACGTTTATAATAAGAACTTGTTGTTATATCCATTTATGAGTAGGTATTTCTGATGCAAGCTTATTTTTTTATTTTATCACGTTACTATACCTATATTACTTGTCAAATATATATTCATGATGTTTTTTGTACAAACAAAGTTTTACGTTCTTTATATTTGCTATTGTTAAATTTTTGAAATGATAAATTTAGTGCTCTTGTGAGCTGTAAATTCTGGTGGCACGGTCTTGCGCAAGCATTGCAAGTTTCTGCTTTTACAGATTTGCGATGGATGAGCTATAACCTTAACTTCTTGCGCATCACTTACGCACATACTATTATCTGTGCAAGGCTAGCTGCTTGCAAAGTTCTGATGATTTTATTTGAAGCTGTAATATTGTAAGATATTGTTAAAATTTCTATGAAACAATTATCTTGGCAATCATGCAGTCCCAAAGTCTGATAACACAGAGGAGAAAATAAATAAATGCTGTATATCAGAGAAAATAAAGTATAGAATAAAAATGTTGTACTTTGAAGTCCAAGCGTAATTTGCGTAATTTAATTGTTAAGAAGTGAATAATAGATCTTTGTTAACAGTTATGCGTAATGATTTCGCAAGACTTGCGTAAGAAGCTACAGCATCCCACCAGGGATCTGTAGCAAATGAGTTTGTAATGATTCAGCTCAAACTTCGCAAGGAGCATGGCGCACTTAATCATATCTGTCGCACGGCTGCCGTTCTGCAAATCTGAAAAAACAAAAACACGCAATCTTAACTGAATTTTGACAACGACAGAAAGTAATTGTATGTGTAAACAAGTATATTGTACATAATTGTATTGAAATACGTATTGGCCGATTATTTATATCGTGAATAGTAAAATTCTGATAAACGAAATGAAATCTTAATTTCTTAGTTGCTCCGAATCGCAAAGTATCGAGTGATTCATGCCGATTCTGTCTGATCTTCGCACTACTGTGCGTGTATACATGTACAGCATATTACATTATCTCTCCATATTAAGTATGCACATGAAGCTTGAGAAAAAAATCAGATATAGCATAATACGATAAAACGGAAAAAAAAAGACATAAACATAAATGAGTAAAATAATTTAAAAACTCGCGTCACTCTCTGTACATATATAGGCCACAATGCTGAGGAAGCCAAAGAGCAAATGACGAAGGAACCTGGAGTCGAGCAGCACGCAGCTCGCGCTCCAGGCAGCCACTTCCAAAGCTCTCACCACAACAAGCACCAGCGGTGCGGCGTCGACAGCGTTACCGTCAAACGACCCGGACTCTGATGATCAGTAATAATAATAATATTAATAATTAAAAAAAAATTAATAATTTAAAAAAAATTAATAATAATAAAAATAATAACAATAATAATTATAATAATAATAATAATAATAATAATCAAACGAAAAAACAACAAAAAACGTTCGACAGACGATGGGGTGAGGAGCAGGGGTGCATTGACATTAGGAGGAGGGGTTTTATCATTATATAAGAGCTGGCAGAAAGCTAAACGAACTCGATGCGACGCTAAATATATTATCAATTAAGTATTGAATACAAATACATGCAGCACGGAAAAAAAATTAACGCAAAAACGGCCGCAGAAGACTGTGAATCTGTCCTCCTCCTTTAAACACGTATACTTATCCTTGGAGATGGTGTTTCGAGTCCGGGGCCCGAGCGCGCAAAAAACAGCTATACTTTATATGTGATATAGTATTTAGGGTGTATAGACCGCCTGATGTCGCGAGTACCTGCGAGTATCGAGTATAGATAATTTAGATAGATGAGACGCAGTGGCTGCATTTAGCGGTAATGTAATACTTATGTTAGACACGGACACTCTATATGTACCTCTAAGTATTCGTCCAACTTTTTTTTTTTAATAATTTTTTTCTTTTGATTTTGGGGTTGCAGTCTTGTTGATGTTATATACATATATATACATATATACTATCGATAGAGCAGCATTGTCAATTTTAAACGGAAGAGTAAGGGAAAATTCATGACTTAACCTTTGCTCTAACGTGTAAAATTGTGTGAGGTATACGAGGTTCGGGATGAGGAACCCGCGTGGCGCTGAACTCTTGCTTCCTATCGACTAAGACGCTACGACAAAACATTTCTTGTACGCATGAAAATGAATTATCATGAATTATCATTTTCATGGGACGAGAACAAGTAAAAACTCGATGACCACGATTTTGAAGTCGATGAGCGTGTATTTGTGTGTTGGTTCTTAGTACGAAGAGAACAAATATGTAATTAACACTATGTACAAATACGTTTTCAAATTTTCAAGTTGATTAGCATATGCGAATTGTATAATAATCTATAAACTTCATAGAGATAGGCTTCAATTTTTGCGTTATTTTTTTTTTTTTTATTCAATCAAACAAGACACACACGTGCACGCAAACGAAAACATACTTACGCATGCAAACGCGAGTAAATATTATTCAAATTCAAACAATGAACATTTCATATACTCACAAATTTTGCATCGTACTTGAATGAAAAACATAAGCAACTACAAATCGCACAAATTATTTGGTAATTTTATTATAATTTTTTTTTTACTCAAATTGAAACTCGGGACGTTATAAAAACTCCCGTCATCCAAAAATCACATGCAACAAGCCAAAAAATAGAAGAAAAAAACCAAAATAAAATCAAGTTTATTTCAAGATAAATATTTTAAATGTATGATACAACTCTGACGACGCTGAGCAGTCTAATTTTATTTTTTTATCGGACGTGATGATAAAAATGATTGCCAAAAAATAAACATACGAAAAATAGAGCATTATATATCCATGTATATTATATACACATGGTGTGTGAATTAAGTCGCAAGAGATGGAAGTAACCATGCAATAGTTAGTAGTTATCAAACAGAAAGCATTCAATTTTATAATAACGTTTATCGATATCGCGTGTAAATACTATAATATTTCTTTACCTTGACGTTCAAGGTTGTAACTGTACTGTACTTAAATGAAAATAATTAATTTTTTTAGAATCGATACTCGAACTTTTGTTGTCAAGTAGTAGAACAAAGCGCCTTTTTTACTATTATTATTATTATTATTATTATCATAATAATAATTATGATTATTTTTAATATAATTGTTTGCGCACAAGTCACTCGGATTTTTTGTGCACAGTAAATTTCAAACAATTTTTAAATATTACAACTAATCTGCATAAGAAGTTTACAAATACAATCGATGGAAAAAAATTGCTGAGATCACTGTTCAATTAACTCCGTCGCATTTAAGTATGCATAAGCGCAAATTCTGATGGAAAAAAAGCATACAAGACATTTTTTAACGCAATACTTGTCAAAGAAAATACGATCAATAATTTTAATATATTTAATTAGAGTCCCACAATACGCACAGTAAGAGTAAATTTACAAATAAAAATTGTCTGATGGAAGAAGGTGTACTTTAATTATTGCACGAAATATTCATTATCAAAAAATCAATTATTATTGAAAATGCAATCTCATTAATGCACATGTTCATCACAAGCTTGAAAATACGTGAATACTGAATAGATTAAAACCTACACGTAAAAGTTCTTTCTCTTTTTGGCTCATGCATATTTATTACAGACAATTATCTTTTTTTCGAATGGTCCAAGTGATTTTGTATAAAATGGTATAATTTTATTGCATGCGAATTAATTTTCAGACGTTATTACTAAAATTAATGTTTTTTAAATTTGTTGTGATAAAGTGAATATTTGAAGAAAAACTTAATCTGTTTCTAGATTATTTTCGTCATTTTAAAGGCTCTGTTAATTAATCGAAAAATGAGAATTTATTTGTTACTCTAATTCAGTATTTTTAAAAATTACATTAAAATTTTTCCATATTTCATCAAACGATATTCTGGTATCAATTGTGCCTACGATTATTTGATTGAAATTTAGGAACAATCATGTTTCGGTCTACTCGTTTAGGTCACTGAAAGTTAATATATTTTTTGCAACAGTGAGTTCATAAAGAAGTTTTTAGCTAAGCATTAGTGGTGTACTTTTTAAACCAACTTCTTTTTCACTCTGGCTACTTTAACTTAATTAATTTTTCATATTCATTTTCCCCTGTTTCTCATTTTTTCGCTCTGTGAGTACCTTTCATAACCAACTTTATTATATAAGCACACGTTTACACACCCATTACCCAATAAAACAATATCGATAAACTTGACGAGGCCAAATGTAAAACAACTTGAATTTCTGTACTGCGATAAAATGCGAAAGTAAGCGAAGAGAGCGAATTTTTTTTCCTTAACTGTATACAGAGAATAGTAGTGTGCCGTCAAGGCAGACTCGGTGCCAAAACTCAAGGTGTACATAATAATATATAATATAATAAATATGGTATAAATAAATAAATAAATAATAAAATAAACGTTAGAAATGTTATAAATTGTTTAATAATCGAGAGACGTGTTATTGAAGAATAGGTAAAAAATTCGCTCTGTTCATACTATTAGACATAGTAATTATAAAACTATTGTAACTGTGTAAGAGTTAGACTAGATTTCCTTTATTTTCTTTCCCGACATTTTCTTATTCTACTCTGTGGTACCGATTAATGAAGCTAACTATCCAAGTGAAATGTCAAAAATAATTAACAGAGATGTAGCCGCAGTAACTTTACAAAGAAAAAATATGCTCAAGAGCATTCCAGTGATTATAAGGAAAAAAAAATAAAAAAAAATAAAATGAAAAATCATGTCTGGTCAACGCTTTTTATTGCTCTATTATTATTATAATATTAATATCCAATCGATCCCTTCTGAGTAGAACACGCTACTTTTTGTTTCTCTCTGTATCTATCGTTCTTTTGCGACGTGGAAAAAAATTGAAAAAGAAAGACGACAAAAAGAGAGAAAGAGAGATTCAACACTCAAGGGGGTCAAAAAAGAGAAAACTCAATTACAATATATATATATATATATATATATATATATATAATATACGGACGCAGACAAACATACATACAGTTAAATATAAAATAAGACACAGTATATACACCTCTTTGAGACTGTATCAAGAGAGTGTAACAAAAATGGCATCACTCGTTGTATAAAAAAGTTATTAATTTTTTCATACATATTCACACACACACATATATACACATGTACATCACCGATCACATTCATTAGTATATAAAAAACGTTCGCGAGTATGATTAAATTATACTTGACGGTAATGTTTTGCTTAATGAAATTATATACTTAATACATGAGGAACATGAATGATACGGCCCCACGAGATCGAACGTTAAAATGCGCGTGGGAATAAGTAACTACAAAAGTGTGTACCTATTATATACTTACATATGTATGTGTTAAATGAGAAGAAAAAATGTTGCGACAAAAAGTTGAGAGACTTTATGCAAGTTATACTTACAAGAGAAAGTGGCAAAGAGGACATACGAACCTCCGACCCTTCTCCTCACCCACTCGCCCTCGACGAGAAGTGACGATACACGCATACACACATAGATGCACGCATAGAATAAAAATATAAAAAATAAATAAAGATACGTAAATAAAGCGCAAAAAATGAAATTGATTAAGAAGAAAAAAACAAGAATTATGATAATAATAATAATTATTATTATTAATTGTGACGAGAGATAAAGCGAGATCGAGAGAGGGATTGCGTAGAGTCAACTAAATGGAGATAATAAGAGAAAAAAATTGTAATAAATCTCTCAGGAAAATTCGACTGAATTTGTAATTGTTTCGGAGAAACGTTAGTATGGGAGGTTGAAAATCTGTCAGCGCACAGCGTGAAGGGTTGGAAAAAAACAACAACAAAAAAACCGATGTGGGTAAGGAGGCCCTCGTTACCGGATCATCGATGGCCTCCCGTGTTCCCGAATCTGCCGTTAATGAGGGCTCGGTTGTTCACGCTTCAGACGCAGATCTGGTACGGCGTCATTTTTTCTTTGGACTTCCACTGCCGGGGGTAAGTATGAGAAGGAAGAGCGTGAGCGGCACATTTGCGGCAGATTCGCGAAAATGGCGGTGTCGCTACGACAACTTATATATTATGGACGGCGTATCGGAAGTTGTATACAACTATTGTACTGTATAGGATATTGGCGATTGGTGGTGAAGAGAGGCGCGATATAAGTATTATGTGAGATGTTAATGTTTGATGATTGATTGATTGACTGATTGATTGCATGCAAAGTGCGATATAAAAATTGTTGTGACGAGCGCTTCGACGATATGCGCTACAACAAATCAAAGAAAAAAAAGTAAATTAATGAATGATACAAAGAAAAAAGTTTGTTATTCTGACCAAACTGTATAACTGTATAACTGTTGCGTACAAGATAGCCCAAGAAAAAAAAAAGAAGAATAATAAGCTATGAACAATCTACGTATAATAAATAAACAAATAAATAAATAAATGTATGTGCTCCAAGAAACTACCTCATTTATTCGTTAACTCCCGACTCTTTGTCTCCTTTTATTTTTATTTGCGTTCCTAGAACTCATAAATAGTTTTGTTAAAGTTAATGCTAAATACAATTAATCCAAGATTAATAAACCTCAATTAAATTGTGTGCCAGAAAAGTGGATAAAAGAAAAGTATATACATATGTAATAACTATAGTCTATGTGTAATCTATAGATTGATATTCGATTGGTATGAGTATTCGAGGTTTAAATAAATAAAATAATTTTAAAAAAGGTATAAAGATACGCTTTTATTAAAAAAAAAAAAAGAAAATCATTTTGTTGCATGATTGATGGATAAAAGCAGGAGTCAACAAGGGTGTTATGTTATTGTATAGCCAGTAATAAGAATTAGAGTGACAACTATAAATAAAATTCGCTGACAATAAATTAGCACATAGCTTCCTTAAACTCTATTTTTATGCTTTTTATTATAAAAAATGTTTTAAAGATTTTAAATATTTTTCCTTAATTAATTTTAACATAATATCTTGGTTTGAATTATAAGTATTTTATTTTAAATTAAATGATGTTTTCATTATTTTGCTGCAATATAAAATACACCATCAATTTTTTTAAATTTTCTAATCCCACTGGGTGCTCTGCACTTTTTGACTTCGTCGTATATACCATAATAAATCGTAGTACCTCAATAATAAAAATATAAGAAAATAGTGTATCAGAATGATGAACAACGGTAAATAAATGTATTTGTATGCTTTATAAGATAAAATTTTATTTAAGATTAAAAAAATCTTTTTCCTACCTCGGGCACTTTTGCAACCTTGGTACACCCTCGGTAGAAAAAACACAGCAGCCCAGGAACCGCCCTGGAGAGATACACATTTGTGACGAAAACTACTATTTCAAAATCTAAATAAGGTAAATAACTATATTTTCATTATTTAACCGCTATAAGCGTAAGAAAATAAACATTTTAAGTATTAAAGAAATACAAAAATCTTAGTATTTCTTTCATGAAAAAATGATCGAAATGAAGTAGCAGAATACTTAAAAATGAAGAATAAAGCTGTATCGATTTCTATGAGGTATAACAAAAACTATTTAGGAAATCAAATTATAGTTTTTTTACCCAAAAAATAATAAAAAACCGTTTTTTAAACATCAAAATCACCAAAAACTTTAACAACATCTGAAACTTAAATTATTTTTCCGAGCCGATATAAAGATATAAAAACAAACATTTTAAACCCTGGATCATCTTGAACAGTCAGAGTGTTTCTGAGATATTGCAGATTTTTCAAAAAAAATATAGTAATTCTAATAAAAAAGAAATCAAATCATGTAGAAAGATAATTTAAAATACAAAATGAAGTTATTTCAATACTTCATGAGATATCACTATTAAATAAATCAAATCGAAAAAATTTCACCCCTAAAAACTGCTTTTTGGACATCAAAAATCGTTATAACAATTTTAATAAGGTATGTAACTTGAATTGTTGTTCCAAACCGCTATGAGGAAATAGAAACGAACATTTTTAGCCCTGAATCATCGAAATTAATCCGAGGGTTTCTGAGATATGATTGATGTATAAAAAAAAAATTGTTTATTTCTTTGATTAAAACGAAACGAAATAACGTAGGATAACGATTCAAAATTGAAAATAACTATTTTAGCGTCGAATGAGATATAACCATCAGGTAAATCAAATTAAAATGTTTTTACCTTATAAATTAAAAAAAATCGCTTTTTGGACATTAAAAATCGGTACAAAACTTAATTTTTTTCAAGCCACTATAATGAGCATAATATGTATAAGACCAAATATTTTAATCGGTCAGAGATCGGAGGTTTCTGAGATATGACTGATTACATACGGTCGGACACATACACACAGACATATATTTTTTCAAGGTTTTACACCACAGCTAATAAAAGTACAGAAGATCCGTATAAATTGCGTTTACAACTGCTGAATGTGTGGGGTACTGCATGCTTGAGACTGGTATCCGTAACCGTGCGAAAAAGGTACCCGCCTTAAGCCTATCAGTATTCCTAACAGAAAAACATTTTTTAGCTAAATATAGCTAACAAGTAGGTTAAAAATCGATTTCATATATTTTGCCCATCCTGCCACGGACATAGTATTACAGATAGAGCGAGTTAAAAGTGTATAATAATGAGAATGTTTCGTTTTTTAAAAATTATTTTATTTATTATTAAACTTATGATAAATAAAAAAGGTAACAATATTTTTTACATGAATATTACATTACATATCACTTCTATAAAAACAGGAATCAGCGCGACAAAACCTTGGCTGAGGATTCCCGTAAAACTACGGACTAACAACTTACGTGAATAATGAAAATTCATTCTCAATAAGTAGTATATAAAGATTTTTGTACAACTAAATACAACTCGTTTTCACACCATCTTCATCAAATAATATGTACACTAGACGGACATACAGGGGTACGTTTTTTCAATCAGTCGGTCGGTCGGTCGGACGATTTCCATGTCATACCTTCACAAGTATACCTGTATGCACTACCCATATATAGATATATTAAGTGTAGAAACAAAATGAAGATGGGCCGACCGACCGATTAAAAAAACGTACCCATATTCACGAACTCTAAGGGTCCATTTTCATACACGCTAGAATCCAGCGTTTGGCCTATTGGTCACGTGATCAAAATGAGCGTATGTATGTACATACACAGCTATGCCGCTGCTTCGGCCAGTTCGCGAATATACCTGTACGCATATAGTGTACAAACTCAACAGTGTTCAGTTTACAGTTTTACACGCCAAACTACCTTACCGACATCTGTCACGTGACCAATACGCTAGACGCTGTATTCTAGCGTGTATAAAAATGGACCTCAAGTTAAGGGCGCGGTCACATGGAGCACAGAATCGCATACGGAACCCGTTCAGGCTCATGAGAGTGAGAGAGGTCCTTTTCCGCACACCTCTCTCTAACTCTCATGGACTCAAATGGGTTCCGTAAGTATGCGGATATTGCGGATTCCGTGCTCCATGGTAGATTAGGGCTCTATTCGGAAATGATGATTTGGTCAATTCAAATGTTGGTACCTACCCCCACCCCTACTTAACTAACCGACCGTGTGTTCGCACATGTAAACATA
>JAPYYV010000582.1:0-30529 GCA_030522625.1 Copidosoma aretas
CTAGCAATTCTACGTAAGGCAAGGGTATTTTAATTGGTCCGCCAGTAATATTAATACATTCGGCGTATACTTTGTCGTTGTTGTTGTTTGCTATAAAGTTACCGAATAAAATGCCCTCATTCAATTTTTGCAAAGGTACCCATCCAACTAAAATATTTTTATACTCCTCTTTTACATGCGCGAAGATTATTTGTTTCGAGCTTGTGCGGATTTCGAGTACTTCTGGCTCTAGCAGAGGTATCTCGGTGCCATTTAAAACTAATAAATTATTTTTGGCGCACATATGGCTGTCGTATTATTTCAGTACGTCCCATCCAATCAATCCTTCTACCTGTATCGGAAAGTCGTTTGGTACAACATGCAGCGTGCATGTCAGCTGATTTAGTGTCAGTTTTACCGTTCCGGACGTGCACCGTGCTCCGTGTGTCACGCCGATTATCGACACTCTTTCGTTATAATTTATACGTAAGCCTTTTTTGAGGCTGCTCATTTTTATAATTAATACTTTGGCACCTGTATCCACGTAACATTCCTTGCTCTCGTTTCTAAGTTGTGGACTCTCCAAGCATATTAAGGGTGGCGTATGTCTTACCCGACTCGTATTAATCTTTACTACTTCGAGCAGCTCATTTGTCTCTTTATTGCACGCTTCCTTTTCGATCCCTGGGCTGTTAGTAATGGGTTGTCAATTAATAAGTTTCTTACAATCCCTATTTGCAGCTATATCAAAGCTCCTCGCGGGGTCCGCTTTTAGTGACATTTTTTCTTCGTTCTCCTTTTCCTGCTCCTTCATGTCCTGTTTTTCGACACATTTTTCTCCAATGCTTGCATTATATGACCGCGCTGGATGCTGCTGGTTTCCTTTAGCCGCTCTATTCTCTCTTTGCAGAGTTTCTTCTCTCTCTTTCTCTACTTCCTCGACTCGCTCGACGCTCGGGGAGCACGACGAGTGTCCTAGGAGTTTAACTGCTGCGGGCGAGAGTCACTTCCTCTATTTTTGGGCCTGTCTCTGTAATACGGCGGGTTTTTATTTTGGTTGTGTTTTCGTTGATTGCCGTAGTCGTTAGTGTTACTCGCGTTGTAACCACTATGATAGTTATTTCCATAGTTTCTTAAATGACCGTTGCTTCTATTTAGTGTATTGTCACCCCTGTACGTGCTGTTATAGTTGTTGTTCCCCCCGTAGTCTCGGCTGTATCCCTGATATCTATTGTAGTTCCCGTTTTGTCCACCGTTGCTCATGTTGTATGTTCCGTAGTTATTATTATAATTATTATCTAGTCCATTCCTGTAATTTTGATGTATCGGGTTAACTCCTATGTAGTCGTCATAGAGTAAGCGCCCAGCTTCCCCGTTTTTTCTCTGCACCTTGCTGTCTAGATCTTTTCTTATATCGTTCTGGAGATTCCGGCACTGTTTAACGCTGTGATTTCTGAGACCGCAGTATATGCAGCCGTCCTGTGGTGCTGCTTGGGCGTAGGCATGTGTTATCTATGTTTTCTTATCTAAGGTGCTCATTTTTCCGTTTTTCGCGTCAAATAGCAACTTGTAGCAGTCCCTCGTTTGATGTGTACCGTGTTTGTTACAGTGTAGACATATTTTATCATTTCTTGAGCGGTTATCCTCTCCCATTGTCTCGGTTGCCTAGGGGTATGTCAATTCGTCGTTTCCAGCAAGCGGCACGCTTTCTGCAAGTCGTACGTGTGCCCTGTTTCTCGGATGCACCATATCGCAGAGTTTGTACTCGTTTTCAATTCTCTGGGCCGCTACTAAGGCTTTTCGTAGCGATTTCGGGTTGGTGCTGAGTACTTT
The DNA here is from genome assembly GCA_030522625.1 of Copidosoma aretas. Lineage (NCBI taxonomy): Eukaryota > Metazoa > Arthropoda > Insecta > Hymenoptera > Encyrtidae > Copidosoma > Copidosoma aretas. The sequence continues at coordinate 1,813 of JAPYYV010000582.1, forward strand.
GCAATCGAGCGGGTGACGTAGTCTATTTATTAGTTGTTTCATTGTCTCTTTTTCCAACTTCATTTTATTTCTGGGCTTCCTCTCCCTTGTCAAGTCTGGGTTTGCATCGTACGTCATTTTTATTCTATTTTGTAATTCCTGTACCCTAAGTGTATAGTTTTCGACGTTTTCCTGTTCGTACTGTCGAATGACCTTGAGGTTTGCTATAAGCGTGTCTACTTGCTCCAAACCTCTATATGTTTCTGTCAGCTCATATAGAAAGTCTTCTATTGTGTCGTATTGAGTTATGCATGTGGCAAATTGAGCCGCTGCTCCTCCCCCCAATTTATTAACTAGTGTCCCCAGGAAAAATTTTTCGTAGTCGGGCCCCATACTTTGACCCACTGTTCTCACTATTTGCTTAAAAAGTGGTAGTTTTATTGGATCTCTGTTAAACAGAGGTATCATTCCTGATAAATGGCTAAGTGATGTTAGTGCGTTCTGCTGTGGTCTTGCAATCGGCCACGCATTCGGGGAGGAGGAGCGTGCCGAATTGTTTCCGTTATATCACCGGGTAGAGCCATGCTCTCTCTCTCTCTTGGTTATTGCTTTCTTGGAATTGGGGGTGCAGTGGGGCTGTCGGTCTTAAGTGTCTATCGTCGTGTAGTATTCTTAAGTATCTGTCCTCGTCTTTATTCTCATAGTTTACGTCCCTGTTGTATTCGTTTCGTGCCATCGATGCCTTGTCGAATCTGACCTCTCTATGTAATGTAGTAGTCGGTATCCCCCGTAGCCCCTCTCTGTATTGCGTTGCGGTTCCTATTCGTGGATCGCGGCTATTTCCCCCCTGCGTCATTGCTTCGGTCTTATTTGAAAATCCGTCTAGTATTGTTTGTGCCGAGGTCACCAGGTCTCTTGTAACCTGTTGTCTAGTTTCAAACGCCGTCCATGCGGTTGACCGGTTCATCAATGATTGCAGGTTTCGCATGTTCTCCCTCGACAGTGTGCTTGTTATATCAGCCCATAATTTCTCCTCTTTATCGAGAGTTTGATCGTCTGAGAGTATCGCTGTTGGGTTTCTGTTATCGGGGTCGATGAGTGGTCAAAGTGTGTGTGTCACGCCGCTGTTATATTTCTTTTAGAGTGCTGTGGGGCCTTTGTCTTTCGATTTTCAATCTGGAAGAAGTCCCTGTACCCTGTTCATGAATATTCCTGCCTTCTTATGTCTTTGGTCTGTTGTCGTCCTGTTGTCCTGCCCTAATATGTTTTCCGCGTTAACTTCGTCTGTTATTCCCAAGTGTGTTTGTTCCCTGTTTTCTGCTTCGCCCATTTGATGCGTTGAAATTTCATCATCGGCCAAGAATTTTTCTGAGCCCTGTCCGAGCGAGTCAGTGCTTTGTCCTACGGTCGCCATTTCCTGTTATTGTAGACTAAGAGTTTCCTTTTGCCGACTAACCTCTTTTAATACTTAGTTTCTCCTTTTAGTGTAGTGCCTAGATTTATAGGTCGGATTTTGCGCTCCGTTCTCATTTTTATGATCTTGTTTTTCTTGTCTTTCTCGTGGTGGCTTCATATTAATGCTATGCGTCACCTTACTGTCTCGCCCGCGTTTTCTCCAAATCCCTATTTTTTCTTAAATATTATTCGGGGCTGTGAGCAGCGCAGTTTTTCTGCTTTACTTAATTTTTATTTTTTTTTCGATGCCTGGGCTCTATATCGAATAACTTTAGAATGGGGTTTTTTCGCGCTCATTGTCAATTAAAGACGCTGCGTTAGTCTTTATTTGTTCTATTTATAGTAATAATACTATTGGCGGAGCCGATTATCTTATCCTGCAAGCCTACTTATATATAATATATACGTATGTATTTATGCGTTTTTTATGCAGGATTAGTATAAAGGTTTGTTTTTGGTCTATTCTATAAGTGCCTCTTCGTCATGGATCCCGGTTCATGAGGGAAAAATGTAACAATATATCTTCACTTACCAGGTTTCTGCCGTCCAGATTATGAATATGAGTGCGCTGATCTGCATTTTTTCCCTTAATCTTTGTATCTGGCTTCGTTGCACGGGTGTTCCGGGATGTTATTTTCTCCTCCTCCGCTCTCGGTAGCTGATGATGGAGCTGCAACCCTGGTTGTTCTAAGGTTGCCTCGCTGACTCGTTTACACGTGCTCCCTGGTCTGTTTTAACTTCTTTCTTTTTTTTCACTGTTACCGTCTTTTCACACCTAATAACTTTTTCAGCCTTCCAATTTTAAGTGGCTCTTACTTTTTTCTTTCACTCGCACTCACTTTTTTGTTTCGCGACGCTGTGCTATGTGCGCTTCCAAAGACTAGAAATTGAAAAAAAAATTCCTTGACCGATCCCACTTCGGATACCAAAATTACTGTTACGTAAGATTACGTTCGGTATGGTGAACTGGGAATAAGTGCACAGCGAGTAAGCTTAATAGTTCTTTATTTAATTAGAGACCGAGGGTAGAGCCAAGTGTGAGTCGCGAACCGGAGTGGATACGTCTGCTTCTCTCGAGCGTCGGGTCTAGTCTTCCTTCCTTCTCCTGACTCCTTCTTCTCTTGCCTACCATGTACTGCCCCGTCTGAGAGGGCCTTTGGCTAGGGAAGGGCAAACGGACGTATAGCTATATGCTATCGTACCTTACACCTGTATGATATATTTAAAAAGCCACTCCTCTGTAGTTTTAACGTCCTTCTTCTGCTTCTCTGCTTTTTTAATTTGATGATTTCTTGCTATTGCCTACGCAGCTATAGTATGTGTTATAGTCTATAATCTATACAGTATGTTTGAAAGTCAATCGTTTAAATTATATGCGAATTCTTAAAACAGTTCCTGTGCCGTTGATTCTTGTATACCTCGTTTTGTTTTCCGTATAATATGTGTCATTTTTGTGTCTTTAAAAATTTTTTAAATTATTTTTATTCATACCACTTCCCCCATTACCATCCTGTTAGTTTTCAATTTTCTAATAGCTACCATGATTAATTTAAATTTCACATTTTTCACTTTGCTTAGTTCTCTCAGGCTTGTTAAATCTTTTTATCTGTTGCTATTTTATTTACCCTGTTTACGTTAGTCTTAAATGCTATTCTTACTCCTCTTTTATTTTTTTGGTATTCTTTGATTTTACCTATAATCTATATTTTCTGCTAAATTATTTTTGAATCCTGTTTATCAATTTGTAAGAATTTTTTTATCTTGATATTTTTAATAACTTCGATACCTGTTTGATTACATTCGATAACCTGTCCTTTTTTTTTCGTTAAATGAATTACTAATGTACATTCACCCAACTACGCGCTCTACTCGCCAAATTTCTAACTTTTTATACTTAAAAAATGAATAACATTAATAATTATCATATAAATATATCAAAATTTCTTATAAGATTATCAATTTTTCTCTTATTGATTAAAGAAGATTAATATGGCTATTATATTCAATTTAAAAAATTACGATTAAAATATATTCTAACTTTTTCTTACTTTTAAATAATATATATATTATTTTTGTTATAGTCTGAAAATTTTTTTCCAAAAATCCATGAATTCAAAAAATAATTAAACATTGATACAAATGATTGCTTCGGCTAGGACTTCAGACACATACATTGACGTGATTGTTTGTGATTTCAGATTACAAATTATCAAATCCAACTTAGCATATATTACCTAGTGCAATAATATAGAACATATACAGTAATATTTTTTTTAGTTAACTGACTCGTTCTTTATTAAAAAAAAAAAACAGATAATTTTTAGTATGAAGAGAACAACTATGAAAGTTATAACAAACTTAAAAATCATCGGATTTTCGAATAAATTTTAATACATCTGCATTGGATCAATATAAGATTATCTATATACTTATATTAGCATAATAAATACGTTGATTTGATGCATTTATGCTCATCTCATTTTTTGCGCAGTATACGATATAAGCACATCTTATGCAATCGCCCTCATTCTATTTAAAAAGCTTTTATAACATCTAGAAATTTTATGATTTTCTCTCAGCTAAAGCGACTCCTTACTGTTTAGAAGATTTTGACTGCGTAAATTCTAGTGTTTTCTTATTGTTAAAATATACAACTGTATCGATGGGCTGTGTATATATGTATGTAAGTCAGGAGCGAGCAGTAGTCGTCAAGGGCTATAGTTCAGTTCTGTTGAGACAGCTGTTGCACGTACACTCTGTTGTATTCTTGTACTATACTTTACTCTCTGCAAAAGTCAGCTTCGTCCGTATAAGTCAGAAGTAATATAAAGTCCGCTTGCATAAGGTCTGCTTTAATCAATAAACTATAATAAATAAAAAGCTACCTCTCTCATTTATTTTGCGCCCACATACACCTCAAAGTCAACAGGTTATGGGTCCAGCACGCTGTCACTGCGCGTTTTTCTACTCTGTGGGTGTGTGTGTATGTATGTATGTATGTATGTATGTGTGTGTGTGTGTGTGTGTGTGTGTGTGTGTGTGTGTGTGTGTGTTAGTGCTGTCCGAAGATAATGGCACAACAAAGGGCCGAGGTCAACAAAGCAACGTTCGTGGCTGAAGATGAGCGGCACGAAAAGGTGCTGGTGAGTCCGGCGTACGAGAAGGCAGCATCCAAGATGAAAGTGTCCGAGACAGTGCGGCCCGAGGACAGCATACACGAGGAATTGACAACAAGGACGGCGGAGACGGTCTCGACAGCGTTGGTAGCATCTGGTGATATTGCCCACCTCTGGAACGACTGCTGGCGAGGATGGCTGCAAGTACTTATAATAATAGTCGAGAATCTCAGAGTCTGCGTCATGGTATGGAGAATATGGCTATTTTGCTTGCATCTTCCAAGAAAACCGAAAATTTCTTGTATACACGTGGATCTCATACGCTGCGGGCACGTACGCGGGGCGCGTGGTATGCCGGGGGGTTGAGGGCAGATATTGGGAGAGAAACAATTGGCAGCGTCAGGACAAAGAGATTATTCTCTCTCTCTCTTCCCCTTTTTTTACCAGGTTTTTCTTAAAAACAAGTGACAGTCAGTGACAGTTTCGCTTTTTATTTCTTTTTCTCTCGGTCTTGCATTTCTCGGTGTCTTGACTACGGCACGTGCGTCTGGGCACTTTGCATGTTTAAAAAGGCTGATTGACAGGCTGAAGGGCAGACAACGGTAGATAAATCTTTCATTTAACTTTTACTCATGAACATTAAAACTTTAGGTATCCTGCAAAATAAAAGACAGATATAAGTTAAATGAAAATTTAAATGAATCAAGTCCGATAAAAAAGGCAGCTTAATCAACGTTAAATGGACACTCCATGTGTTATCGAAAAATTTAGCGCATAAAAGGACTCAAGAGGAGAACGGTATGTGGCAAGTAATAGAAAGCTTAGCTCTCTTTCTCCCTCTTTAGATTTTCCCTTAATACGATCGTGCTGTGTCCTTGCTGCGCCTCAGAGATTCACCAACGGCTGGCATGATGGCTCTCTCTTCTTTCGCGCCTCTTTTTTTTTTTCTAAGAAGGTGCAAGAAATACAGGATGCATATAGTTTCGGCTGTTATGCGCGTGCGTCACTGTTTTGCTTGTGTTTAAAAGGTAGAATAAAGACTCTGCACGATCGACGGAAACATTAAAGGTAGATACTACTTGAAACCTTTAAATCTAAAGTCAGATTAACCCGTAAATTGAATTTTCCAAATTTCCGATGAGCGGATTATCGATGTAGCATAAAGAGCTTGCTAGGGAATCACAAACGACAGTTAATTGATAAAATTTGTTTTTTCTTTCTTCTGCACCTGTAGTCGTATCGTCTGTCGCGCGCACGTCGCTGGTTTTTGGTTGTGTTGAATGGCAGCTAGATAAGCTAAGGGATTTGGAACAACAGATGTCTGTTCACCTAAATTCTTGCTATTTTCAGATGTATACAAACAAATAATAAAAATTGATGTGCGCAGTTTAAAAAATATTAACGTTTATTAAGGTATATATAAAAAGGGGGTACAATATATTGTGAAGGTACAACCTGCTATCAGCAAGCGTGGTGAGTAACCATCCAACTCGGGAGGGAGTTACGAGAGAAGTAAAGAAGCCGTATAGTCCACTTGTAGTTCTACATTTTGACGATAGGCTTGGCTAGCTTCCAGGGTACTAACTTATAAGAAATACGTTTACATAAATGCGTGTGTATATTGCCATATCTGTACAACCATTCTTTAGCAAAACTAAAACTCTGGGAGACTCATGTTATTGAAGGCAGAAGTTTAAAATGAAATTTGGTTCTCACCGTTCTATAAGAAAGTCCGTTTGTTAGCTTCTATACCTTAGCAGAGTGGACAATCGATACAATGTTAAGAGTCTGCCGGGGAACTTCCTCACACACTGAGTTGTGTATACAAAGTCGGACCGTTGTGATGTTAGTTGACGGAAAAGACGTCAGTTTTCACACAGAGCATGAAAGGATTGCCTTTGACGGTACGTAAGCGTAGTTGTGTTTAGCTTTTTGCTGTCACTTGTGCAGTCTCGTGGGGCTTGCGTTCGGTCACGCAGGGCTGTGCGGGTGCCCAGCATGCAATCGTACTTTGCGTTCGAGTACGAATGCATGCACCGGGCCTCGTCAGCTAATTTTGGCTTGCGTTCGTTCGGTTCAAGTTGACTCCCTAACAATTAAACACTAATATCCTTTTGAATTTTCTGGCTAAGAGTGATGTCCTTCATCTCTTCAGATTCCCCGAAAATCAAGGAGATTGCCAACAAACATGTGACTAAGGGACGATGACTAAGATTTAGAATCTGCTCGTTCTAAGCCCGGGTTAAATAAAACGTTGGTTGATGAGAGAAAGTCAGTTTTAAAAAGTCTGAAATATATTATACGCAAAAATTTTGATGGAAAATGTATCAGTTTGAATAGATTGAACGACAGAAATAAGTCAGAAAACGAAGCAGTTTCCGATCTCGCAGTGCGCACAGGGGAAAACTCTCATATTAAATTTAAGGATGTGGAAAAGGTAGGTTTTAAAATATCCGAAAATAAATTTTTAAGTCAACAGTTACGGTAAACGTGATAAAAAGATATTCACAAGAATATCTAAGGCACAAAAGTAGACTATAAGAATACTTTAGAACATGAAGCATTGCCCGTCTTTTCCGTCGCACGCGGTAGAAAAAGAAACTCTTATATTCAGATTGAGAGGATCGAAACACTACGAAATAGACACAAATAATTGATATAAAATAAACGAGAATTTTTTTTTTTTAGATAAAAAAGATTTTACAGCGATTGAGGTCATGTCGGCAGACTTCGGCAGAATCTGAAAAATGCTAGTGGAGGATGATAAAAAAAAAAAAAGCTAGGAAGCAGAAAGAGAAAGAGAGGAATTGAATCATGTACTCATAATTGTTATTCAAAGGCAGTGTCAGCTGAATAAGAGACTTTGTAAGCTCAAGACTGAGCTAGAGTTTGATATTTCTCCTTCCTCTATGCCAAGATCTGTCAGAAGTCAGGTGAGTTTCGAGACTGTGAAAGAACTCTTTCGATAAAACAAAGGCTCATATTATTAAAGTCAGTGCTAAGATTATTGCGACAAACGTCTCGAACCAAATTAATAGTAAACCAGACCGTAAGTCCCAAATATTTCCAATTATAGCTAAACTGAAGACGTGAAATTGAAAGTATCTCGATGAAATTAAAGTTTGATACACCTTAATAAATAGGGTTGCGATATTAGAATTTTTAAAAGGATTAGAAAGGCAAGTAATACCTCTTATAACAGCCGTGATTAGAAAAAGGCTGCATGAAATTAAATTTAGCTAAGGGATTACAGAGTAATTAGTATGTCTGGCTCATTATTTAGGAAAGAAAAATACGACACTTTTTATACTACTGTCGTGGGGACAGTCCCGAGTGCGCAAGTGACTGACCTCGCGCGGGAGATGCAAAGTAAAGACTAAACATAGTAAGACTATACACGGAAATCTTTTGTCAAACGTGGTAAAGGTTGAGTCCGAGGGCTTGCTTGAGGCCCAAGGGGACGCCCTGCAAAGGCAGAATTGGCTGCGTCTGGCTCTCTGGACTGGATCCGTAGTTTCAATTGTGTTTCAATTTTTGTTCTAAGACAGATCAATAATGTTAACAGAACGAAAATTCCAATAGCAGATTCAGACGCACAGACTGGTGCTGAAAACTTAACAGTATTATGCGGAAAAGTAAATTCTAAGTAAAAAATTTGAGATATTTGGAGATCTTGATCGGAAAGTCACTTAAGAGTGCGGCAAAAAAGATCCGACTGAAATTTTGTAAATAAAAGTTTTGGATTTGATACATGATTCGGGCCTCCCGGAAAACATGTAAGACTTGACAATAAACATAGCAGTTTTGCATAAAATCGAACACCGCATCAATTAAATTATATGAAAATTTCCTTGACTAAGCTTACTTTAATAATAATAAAGAAAAAAAAAAAAACTTACAGACTGTAAAAACAGAAGTGGCAGGCTGCACGCCAACAGGGTATTGTCTGCTCGGCCTGGACGAACCAAAATTTCACAGAATACAGGATGTCACTTTTCACATATATTTGGTGTATGGTAACGTGCGCAGTAAGGACTACGTTGAAACGGAAATGTGTGATTGTTGATTTAGGACTAGACGAGTGATTCTAGATCTTTGAGAAAGAAAGAGAAGATACATCAACATCGGAGGGAAAGTCTCTAACTGCACGAAGTAGCAAGGAAGTCAGGAGGTCAAGAAAACTGGATCCACGCTACAAAGCATAAACTTGACCTGAAGGCAGAAATTGAATTCCGAAGCTTGGTAAACAGACCCATGAGAATTACAAATAGTAGACGCCCGATCATGTTAATTTCCTGTTGGGTGCTTAAGTAAAAGGTCAATTTTCGAGAACAGTAAATATAAAGTGTTGCTGATAATACAGGGATTACAAAAAAAATGAATATGACTTGACAGAAACATACACCCCGGCACAGAGGCTGACCTTAATCAGAACAGTTCTGGCTCTCGTCAATAAATTAAAGTTGAATGCTTGTCAGTTTGACGTAAAGATAGTTACTTAAATGGTACTCTTAAAATCGATATATACATGAAGATACCGGCTTGAATAGTTTTATTTGGGATTGTGAAAACAAAGTCTGTTGATTAGTAGGGCCTCTGTTTAGACTAAGAGTCACTTCGAAACTTGTATGTAAATTTGTGATCCCATCAAACTAAAGAGTGTGAGAGAATGTCTGCAAAGTACGTCGTAGATGATGGATCTAGGAGGTGTCTAGTGATTCCTAGGCATCAAAGTCAGAAAAAAAAGAATGTTGACGCCAACTTAGTTAATCTAAAGCAACAAAACGCTGATCAAGTTTAGGTTTGAAAACTTTAAACCAAAGAAAAACACCCATAATCACCGATTATGTGTACAAATTCAGCACAGAAAGCATAAAGAACAATAAGAAAGGCAGTCCAACTTGAAGGAAACTAGATCGGTTGTAAATATACTCTCATCGTAGAGCGATCGGCAGTTCGCTATACGTTGCCAACGTGGCATGTCCTGAGGTCCGTTATGCGGTAAATGCTCTAAATTGCCATCAAATAGGTCAGACTTTTGAAAACTGAAATATGATGAAGAGAGTTTTCTTACATTCGGCAGGAAGGCAGATCAATCTCAAGGCGTCCAGTCACGACAGTTTGGACGGGTGTAAAAGCTCTTAAACGACGAGTGGTTGCACGGTTGAATTCTTTAGAGTTCCGGTGGCCCGGAGAACTCTTAGGACCTATTTATCAAGCTGAATATGACAAATAAATAATAAAGTTGTTTCTGTATCATGCTGAATATGACAAGTTCCAGTTGTTAAGTTGGAATCGATTTATCATTTTCCTTGTCTGCACAGACGTCTTCTTCAATTTTATACTGTTCTTCCTTGTTATCTTCCTCGTCCTCACTATCTTGATTGATCAGCATATCTTTCTGTTTTCGTTCTATTTCTTGTATACACCATTTAGCCAATATATCTGAAACGGTTTGTTCCACATGTGAAAACGCAATTTTTCGAATCTAATCTACTTGTGATTTTTGGACGTTCGAACAGGTACTTCCATGACACGAAAAGCACAAATCACTGCATAAAAGTCCATGTTTTTTACAACAACATGTATTTCGTTTGCAGCCACTCACGCATTGACAGGTAATTATTTTGATTATTTCAAATAAAAGTAGGTTGTATTTGCTATAAACGGGAACCGACCCATTTGACGTACTTTTTTAGCCCCAATCAGTCAGATTATGCTCGTAACCAAGCCACGCCTGCACATGCAGATATACTCTGAAGGAATGTTGTGTGGCAGCTCACGGTATCCAAATGACGTGCTTTCATACAATATTGACTCTTGTTTTTTTTGTTTTCAAAAAGATACATTTTTTTCACAAGCCCGTTGACATAATATGACAAGCAAATCTGTGTCATTTCCAACTATCATGACGTTTGCGTGTGAGGAACTGATTTACATTGCTATCGACACTATAGCATCGTCTGCAACGTCTTTCGATATTTTCGTGAACGCATTTACTTTGACGAATTCGCTGCACAGCATCACGATGAGCTGGGTTTTGGTTGTGTCATTTCCAAGAAATTTCTCTTGTGGGAAGCCAATAGTGGTTTCAGGATCAAATATTACCTTCTGACTTGTATTCGTGTATATATGCCTATTGCGCTCGCTCGTTTTAATGTCTTTGTCGGGATTTCCAAAATAACCGTCAAAAACAATGCAAACTTCTCCGCGAACGTGATTTTGTACATACATGACATACTGTTGAATAATATGTTCAACTGACTCATAAATGTGTCACAGTAATCTGTGTAAAAGCCGACCACCATCGACGACGTAAGCAACATCTTCTGTGGGTGCGTCGGATGTTGAATCAAAATTTACGTAAAATAAAGACTTCCTGTTCTCTTGCAAGCCCATTTCGTCAAATAGTGATAATGGATATGGTGCCAGCTCGTATTTCAAGTATGCTTCCATGTCAGATTTACCTTCAATACTTAGCGCAATCCGTTGAAAAAGGAGAGTAGGGTCGATATTTTCGATCCGACCGTCTACTTTCATGGAGGATGTTACAGCCTCGAGTAAAAGAACTGTCAACCTACGCTCAAATTTAACGTTTCCAAAACTTTTTTCAATAACTTTATCCATTGCCGCGTTTCCTACTTTCAGAGCTTCGTAGCAATTGGTATAATCGTCGCATACGATGCCACTTGAAGTAGACAGTATTTTCTTAGTAACAGAAAATAAGTCGTGTGCTGCGAAGAAGCTTTTGACTATTAAAATATCTGTATCGTCTCGATTTATACGTGAGCCACTTCGATCAATGTGTTGGTGTGAACTTTCATACTATACTTCGCAGAAGTTCTTTTCCTCTTCGCATATGTCAAGCATGACAATCATGGAGGCGATCCACTTGCTTAACACGCTTTCTGTGCACCTTCTCGCGTGAATCAAACCTCCTATAGGGCTTATCGTGCGCATTGAATACTGCTTTATTACCATATCGGGCGAAACGTTGGATCTATACATGTTGTTTTTGCGGACGGTGAAGTATCTTAGTCGTAAATTTTTATTTTATTAAATGTTGTATTTAATTGTAACTGACGTACTTTTTGTTTGGTACAGTCAGATATTACGTCCTCGACAATTTTTTTCTCTTCCCCGTTGATATTTAAAGATATCATTAGTATATCTAACAAAGCAATTTGAACAAGTAGGTAACCTCGTACGGCGTGCGAGTAGTCATGCCCATTCAAAATTTTGTCCACTGACCCACCCGCGCACATCGTATAAAAAACTTTTTTTCGTCCGGATCCTTCCCTTACGTTACATACACTTCCTAGAAAACTCATCATAGTGTGAAATCCTCCAAGCCGTACAATTACTTGACTTAGATTGTGCTGATTTTCAGTATTTTTTGAGCACGCCAGTATTTCCTGGGCTTTGTGATATAGAGGCTGGTCAAAAGTGACAAAAGTGTGCTTCTGACCGTTCGATTTGCACTTTGCATCAGCTTCTAATAGTACAACAAAAATAGTAACGTAATTTGATGCTGCCGCATTGACGAATGGTAGCACGATAACTTTGATATCGTCGAAGCTTTGAGGTTCAGTTCATTGCTCCATGAAACCCTGCCAGCTGGGGTATATCACTGAGTTACTTTGTCTGTTGAAAAAGTACAGTATATCAAGAGTGGAGAAGTCAACTTAAAACGAGATATTATTTTTTTCGCTTAAGTTTTCTATCCGTACAATTTGTAAACTTTGAGTCGTCCCTTTTTCAAAACTTTTGAGTAAGTAAGATCAGAAGTAACCAGATGCAGGTAATGAGCCTGCCTCATGCGCTGAACGATCGATTGAATCGCTGGTTTGAATCAATGTAGTGGGAGTAACACATAATACCGCCCATTGCGTAAAAAGTGTTGTGACCGTCAACCGTTCATATGTTGTGGTCAGCATTGTGATAAATGAAATTCAGATTAGTGTTGGTGTAATTATACTTCTGTGGATCTGCTAATTGCCATTATCGATTTTTCAAATACTAACGAAGTTACTAAATGCACAGTCAGCACTATCCAGGGACGACTTCGTGTTCCTCATGTTTTTTTAGAAGATAAAATAGGAAACAGGAAATATTTATTTAAGTCATAATTCAGATATTGTGTTTAAAGTCGCGTCTGAAGAGCTTTCTTATTTAAGTAAAGATAATGATATTAGAAATAATGTTTAGACTAACTAATATAGTCGTCACCTCACACCCCCTTCCGTCCAACAGGACAGAAATGAATTTTTCTACTAGAAATACTGTAAGATTTTTTCTTATGCATGCTTATACCAATATACACTTTTTTTCTCCAGAACTCAATTTTATTAAAGATTGTTTTTAAGTGGGAGACAAATAAAAAAAATGTTCTACTAAGTACAACAATAAGCAAATTTTCTTTTCTTTTATTGACCGCTTACAAGTTTTTACATGGAAATTTTTAATGTAATGAACACAATTGGAATAAACCATCGGTACCGCTTTTTTGGCAGAAGCTGCTTATGTGCTCGTGGTAATAATTGATCTTGACCTACACTAGCTTATGTACATAGATACTTTATTGCATACTTGAAAGCTATTTTTCAGTACACTCATTGTAGCGTCGCACAATGACAAAGATCGAATATTTTTTATCGAAATAAAATATCGCTGACTGATTTGGATTTTTTCTTCTAAACGAAGGTTATTGGATTCAGAACACAGAAAAACTATAGAGATCATCCAAAAATCAGAGTTCTAACTTAAAAATTAAGGCTATACATCGTGATTTTGCTGATTTGTGATAAAACGTTTAAAATACGCCTCATTAAGGTTAGAAAAATTTCTCAAAAATTAAGTACATAATTTTCTAATAGAAGTAAGGAGTTTTTCTTTACAAAGTTGTTCAAAGAAGTAGCATGGTAAGAGCTATCCCAGTTAATCACGCATAACCATAACATGAATTGATACCTGTTTTACTGAAAATAAAAAGTTTTAGTTAGGCATTTTCGGGGTTACCAACGATGAACCTATTATGAAATCAATCATGATTCTTACAATGGCAGATTTAATATGTCTGCCGTAACTTTAAATAAAAGTTATTAGCTGTGTAAATCATATAATAACTTATATTCAGAGGTTTTTAAAATCGCTGATTATAAAGTTCCTAGAAAATCGAATATGCTCCGAACAGTGGCAGATCCAAAATGGCTAAAATAGTACAAATCTGTACTCAAGGGTCTTGAATACAACTAATTTAAAATAATTCAATAATTTTACTCGAGTTTGCTCACTAGGTGGTGCAAACTGGCTGCCATTACTTTAAAACAAAATTATCAACTGTTATTAATTTTATGAGAACTTGTACTTGGGGTTTTCAAAATTACGAGCCCAACATGATAATTAAATTTAAAAAAGCAGTTACTATAGTATATTTTATACGATCACTGATTAATAATATAACTGTTTAGTATCTTTTTTAATGACTACGATTTAACATAGTATTTATTATCATCGTCTGACCGTATATCACAAAAAAATTTTTTATCATCATCGTAAACGTTTTCTTCTTGATCATCATCTATAATATGGACCTTATATTTTTACTCGTTATAATTCATATTTAATTCTGCATCACATTCAGAATTCCAATTCTTAATCAGATCCTTTCTTGCTTTATCACTCGTGGTAAAATAAATACACTTATGTTGTAAATACATTATATTTCTTTTATTATAATCTAAAAGAGTGATCGTTAGAACTTGAGAGCTGGTACCTCATCCTCATTGATAATAGCAGGGGAATAAGAAAGTTTTTTTTGTAGGTTCGGTCTGTTATTGTATTTAGTAGTGTTACGATGCATTGATGAGTACATTCCACAAACTTTTTAGTTTAGAGTATTTTAATTTACTTACTAAAGAAATCTCACCTATCTCTTTTAATTGAAGAAAAACAGATTTGATTATCTATATGTAAACATGTTCATCTCGCACTAGCATTTATCCCCTAACACATACTATAATAAAAAACCTTTGATCCGAGCCAAAAAGTAGATTTCCTTACAAGGAGGGGAAACGGAACTTCCGCACGAATGCGATATGACGCCTCAAGGCGAAGCCGAGAAGGCGTCACAGTCACGTTCGTGGGGGCGTTTCGTTCCTTCTCCATAGAATAAAAAGTGTTTTTTTTTTATCCTCTGGGTGAAAGTTTGTAGTTCCGCTGTTTCACTAAGGTGTAGGTAAAATTACTTCTTCTTCTAGCCTAACCTAACCGTGGTACTGCAAACTTCCGCCCAAGGGTTGGAAAACAAATGATTAAGAGAGTCTTCATGTGGTTTTCAGAACTATTACCATGGTATATTACCGGCTTCGATTTGCATAAGTAAATTTAATCGTAAAATACTTACGTTTCTACGAAAAATGTATAATCAATAATTAGTCATTCTCTTTTTATATGATGTCTGCATGATTCTGTTAATTTTAAATTTTTTATACACGTAAAAAATGTAAGAAAAAGTTTTTATATTTACGATTAAATGGTACAGTTTTAACTAGGCAATATAAGACACATGCGACGAACAGTATTGTTAAGCTTGATTGTAATGTTAGGCTTGTAATCTTAAAAACCCTAGGTAAAAGTTCTTATAGAACTAAAAATAGTTATAACTTTTGTTTTAAAGTTATGGCAGCCAGTTTGAATCAGCTATTAAGCAAATTAAGCTGGAATTATTGATTTATTGTTGTTTAGTGGTCTTCCGAACCCAAGTGTGTGTATTTTTATAATTTTAGCCACTTCAGATCTGCCACTATTCGGAGCACATTCGATTTTCTAAGAAATGCATAATCAGTGATCTTGTAAACCCCTGAGTATAAGATTTTATATAATTCATACAGGTTTAAACTTTTATTTGAGGTTATGGCGGCCATAAAGAAACTGCCATTGTACAAATCATGATTGTTAAGATAAAAGGGTCATCGTTGGTAGCCCCGAAATTCCTTAATACAATGCTTTACTTTTTTTAAATCACATATTAATTTATTTCACGTCATGCGTGATTTACCGAATGCGCCATCACCATACCACATCTTTGAACTACAGTGCAAAGGTAAATTCCTTACTTCCATTGGGAAATTATAACTTCAACTTTTAAGAAACTTTTCTGGCGATGGTAACGCGTCTTTTATATGTTTTATCGCAAATAGGTAAAATTGCGATGTAGAGCTTAAATTTTTAGGTTAGAATCCAATTTTTGGATGTTCTCTATAGTTTTTATGTGTTCCCAATCCGAATACCTTTTTTTAAAAAGTAATCGAGTGTCGCGTGTTACCCTATGATGTTGCGAAAGCAAGTAAATGCCAGCTAAAGTTGTATATATTAATAGTTTTTTTTGTGTTCTTAACTTTAATAGTTGTATAAATAAGATAATAGTAACATAAATAGAAACATTGATAGTAATATCGCAATTTATGTTATGCGTGAGCGTGTGTAGAGTAACGAGTATATCAACGCAAATGCGTAGCGATAACGTGCTTAAGGAGGCTCCCATCTGACAGTCGCTGAAACCAGGCCAGATCAATTTGGTAGTTTTTAATTTGCTTAATCTAACGGTATGATTATTTATATCACTTTCCCTGCATAATTGCTAGTTATAATTAATTTAACATATAATTTCCGAACACGTATTCTTATGGTGGAACTTGAATACATGATGAAAACAACCTAACAACGGTCCCCGTAATAAAACTGCACAAATCCTGTAAAGAAAGACCTCTGATTTTAGATGGTACGTTAAAAAATATCAGTTTCCCTGAAAAACTTCGAGATATTTTATTAAAATTGATCTAGTCATTGTATTTTCACACGTGAGCCTATGTTTTTCTTGTGCCAGTGATGCCAATCACCTGAGTTTGCGAGCGATTGCGTGACCTACGATGCGCGACGTGGGTTGGCATCTCTGAACGAGGCAGCCTCCTTAAGGTAGTTGGTCAAAAATCGACATACAACAGAGATTTCCTAAACTCTGGGGATCATTTCGTAATATTGCTATACATAATTCGTCTAAATTTTATAAAGATTTTCCGTTACCTTTTTGTGATACAAAGCTTCAAAGTTGGACTCATTACCATTGGAAATATGGACTGACCTCATAAAAACAGATATTATAATCAGTTTTTTAAAAATCGCTCAACAGAGTTCATCAAAAAAAAATATTCTGTTACGGATACTTTTAGCTATAAGATATTAATATTTTAGACAATTTAGCTGGTACGACCGTCTTTCAAAAATTTATATTTTCGTGTATTTTGCAATGCTTTCCGCATATCTATTTAGTGCTAAAATTTTTCTAACATTTTTGGATTTTACCAGAGTTTTTAAATATTTCTCGAGCTTTATGAAATTTATAAATTTTTTATACTGTTTCGGTGTAAATTAATGTAAATTATTGATGATATGTGTGGCAAATTATTCAATAAACGTTAATTTAATAAGGTATGCATATATACATTGGCACAAACTGTCTTATTATCAAAGGGTACATAAATACACGAAAATTCTCACCGACGCTGCCGCAATCATATTAAAAAAATAATCCAAATAGGTCAGAGAGTTCCAGAGATATGTTATTTTGATGAACAAATTTCCATCCGTAGCATACTGTGTTGTATCTTGAATAGAATTTTTATAAACATCCAAATACAAAAATCAATTACCAGGAAAAAGCGAAAAAATGTAATAGGAGTTGGTTAACTTGGAGGAAACTAAGGTTATCATAAAAAAAATACAGCTTACTAAATGACTGATACTTACATACAGATAATATCATCCGAGCCGTGTGTAATTATAAGTATCTGTTTTCTACGAGCGCTCCGAACTAGCATAACAGTAAAACGCAGTATAAGGCATGTGAATTGTCTGAACACATGTCGTTACATGGCGCAATAAACTGAAGGCGAAGGTCCAAAGAAATCTTGTTGGCTAAATACTTGGTGGTAAATTTCTTTGACTGCGCTGATGACAAGGGTCCTATTCAGAGTTTACAACACATGCATTATTTGTCTGTAACATGCGAAATATCATGAAATGGCGCCTCTGCGCATGCGCAGAAACCAATGTTTGTCATTCTCGACGCGGTACAACTAAATAACGCTAGCAATAAAAACTCTGAATAAGCCCGGATGACAATTAAAAAATTCTAAGTGATGCAGTTTTACGCAAAATCTCAGTGCAAGATTTAAAAAAACTTGACTGTAAAGATAATGTTGCAAATTAAATGTCGATATGCAGAAGAAGGGAAGTGGTGAATAGCTTGCTAGGGGCAGTAACAGAGAGAGAATGCATTTGACTATTAATTCCGTACAATGTAAAAACTTCATTTAATAATTCAATAGTTCGACAACAAAATATATAGTATTTAGCGATGTATAAATATCATCATCTCGTAGCGGTACATAAGCTTTGTCTTCCTATACTATATTTATTATAAAAATGATATGACCTGCAATAAATGTAGTAGTCTACTACCTTAGATGCAGTGTTTATTTAACTAATTTTATGGTAAATTTACGATTTTTCTAGTAAAGTCATGGTGTCGAAGCAAGGGTCACGGTCGTCTTTTTAAATAATGGATTGTACGACTTTTAAAAAGTAGTTGTGCATAAAAATATGTGTAAGCATTCACCGTAAAGATCTTGTCTACTAATTGTAGTGAAAATACTGACTGTTGACTTTGGTAATTATCACAAGTGTATCAATAATGGACATTACCGACGACGTAGCAAACATTACAAAGAGGGCAGTAGATTTACTAAATAATTGTAAATTTATAACCTTAAATCTAGTTCAACTAATTTCTAACATTAAATGTCATGAATGTATGAGTTCATTTTTTACTGTACGGAGAACATATTTCTGTCGTTACGCGTTACGGCATGAGCCTAATATGGCAGCCTAGACTCACATATTATCATTATTATAAGTGCGAGGGAACTGATGTAATAGAACTTATAAAACAAATGAGGTATCTAACGTGGGGGGTTAGTCGATAAGGTGTAATGCAAGTAAAGTTTTGTACATTTGACATCAAATTTGTAATCAGCGATCCTGAGAATCCTACATTTTAAAGTGAATTACTTTAATTTCCGAATTTTGGCGAGCTTTTTGTCGACTTGTCGCTCTGTGCAGAGGCTAGTTTTGTCTCGCCAACCAGCCAAAGTAGCATCAGTTGGAGTATCTAGAGTCAACTTGTAGATCCTGGGAACAGTATAGTCAATAAAGATAGTCTGCTGCCCGCAGTACTACAGATAAGTAGGTGCTAAGGTGCATCTGTTTCAGTTAATAGCGAATGTATAGTCACTTAGAATCACATTGCTTGCTTTGTACGCATCTGGTAATGCTGGCTTCAAATACACTTTAACAAGTTGACTAAGTTTTTCTATAATGAAATCTTACAAAACTGTTAGAACAGTTAATACGAAGTACAAAGATATTCCAATTCGATTCCAGTCAGTTGCTGAACTAAGAATTTAGTCCACTAATAAATTAACTTTTTTAATGAAAATAAACATTTTGAGATTGACAGATGTTTCATAATACAACAAGATATTTTTACTATTTAGTTTTAGAGGATTTCATGACCCACATAGGAGCTTAATCCATCTCGTTTTGGATCTAGATAATTGTATTGTGAGGGTCTTAATGATTATCTGCCTACCTTCTAGTTTTATTTAAGCTTTTAATGACATACGTATTAAAATTTGTCACAATAATCTACATAACAATCTAGATTTACATTCATACTTGTGGGAAATACAATTTGATGTTACACTATGTTTTAGAACAAAAGACTGCATAGTATACATTTCATCACATGCTGCAATAACTCTGCAAATGAACAAAACATCTATGATAAGTTATGTAAGTCAGCATAAAAGTAAATAAATGGCTTAATCTGAAACCGGATAATCATTAAATCGAGTTGATTACTCAGTTATCTAAGTATGTCCTAACTCTTTCTAGAAGCAGGCTAAGTTTTTTTCTAAAAAGAATAGCAATATATTTTTTTTCTATGTCAATGTTAAGCTGCCGTAAATCGACTAATCAAATTGTAGGAAAGGCGTAAGGGGACGCACAGTGTGGCGAACGGCATTTTTTGTTCCGTAAATAAAATATCTTGAGGAGGAAACATGGAATAGTAACAATTTTTTTTCAATCGACAGCTAAAAACTTAAAGACTATAGGAAAAGTGGTCCGAACATTGGCTCTAACAGCAGAAAATTGAAAAATATTCCTGAACTAACCTAAAAATGCAACGTTTACACTAAAAGATAAGTAACTTGCTATCGAACAATTAATATTTCATGAAACTTAGTTCATAAACAAATCAAGTAATGCCTGATAAAAAGTTATGCTTTAAACTTTGGAATACGAAATGGCGGATCGAACACGGCGGCTTAGTTATGAAAATTCTCATATTTTTTAATCAAAAATATACTATTGCATTTAAAACTTAATTAACAGTTAAAATCGTTTCTCATAAAATATTAAAAGAAATCGTTGTTTGTAAGAAAAAAAATCATATACATACACATTTATCTCGACCTAAAAAAAATATAATTTTATTACTTATAACGAAAGAATGTGTCATACCAATGAGGTTTATATAGAAATTTAGTATTCTTGGGCTGGTTATAACGAACCTACAGTCAAATCGCACGGTTTTTCTAAGCTCGAAATATTGTATTGTTTCTACTCATAAAGGAAAAATGTGCCATAATAATTAGGTTCATACAAACAATTTATATTTTTGGTCTGTTGATTACGAACCTACAGTCGGATTTTTGGAAATTTATAATAGCAATTCCAATATAGTTGTCTATTTTATACAAAATAATCAAATAAAAAATTCAAAAAATACCATAAATTCTATAACGAATTTTGATATACAAATGACTGTTGCATATGATATTATAACATTTTTTTAGGATAATTTATGTATATTTTCAAAGCTTCATGAAATCTTTTATTTTGGTCTCATACTCAAATAAATTGCTATATTTCAAAAGTTCGTCGACTTCTTTGTGTTATGACTGCAAATCACGAATGTAACGTCAGGTATTCAAACACTGAAATGCTGGATCCAGGATAGGATCAAAACGTGCGATTTAATAGAGCAATGAAATGTCTAGATTTCAGAATTTTTTTGAAAGAGGCTGAACTTTATTATTAATTTGGTAAAGGCTTTTCTTTACCGCAGTTAATTTTCAAAACAGTATGGTATTTTTTTGTAACAAGTAATAATATTGTTCATATAAGTAAGCTGCTCATTGCACTGGCTATTTTAAAGTTTTTAATTTGAAACTTAAGTTCGGAAAGCTCATGCTTGTATGAAATTGCTAATTTTTAATACTATCTTTTCCTTTTTAGAAATTTATGCTTTGTATGTATCCTAATTGACGCGTTTTGTATGTCTACACACATACAAATATACATACATATACATAGAAATGTATAGGTATATATACACGTATTTATAAATACTTAGGGTCAACGGATAATCATTATCCTAATTATCTCATAACGCGATTATGTTGAGTGAAATGAAATTTTTTTCAACGGAGAATTCGTTAATTTTTAAAAAGGTGGCTACACGTTGAAATGGCTATTTTGAATTTTCAGTGATTCTATTGTAAGTTTGCAATCAACAGCCCTATAATACTGAATGTTTACATAAATCTAATTTGTATAACACATTTTTCTTTGTATGTTGAAAGAATACAATATTGTAAGGTTAGAAAAAACGTGCGTATATTCATAATTGCTTTTTTGAAAAACAACAACTATGATCAATATTATGTAAAACACATTTTTTAACTGAATGTTATGTTAAATGAAATCGAATTTTTTTCAACTGAAAATTTGTTGGTGTTTTACAAGTTGGCCGCCATATTGGAATCGCCTTCTTAAATTTCCAAAGATCTGACTGTAGATTCATAGTCAACAGACTAATTTTTTGTGTAAACCTAATTAATATGACACATATTTTCTTCATAAGTTAAAAGAATGCAATATTTTAAGGTTAGAGGAGACGTGTGTGCAATCATAATTTTTCTTTCTAAAAACAAAACTGTAATCAATGTCATAAAAGACACGTTTTGAACTTAAAGGATTGTGTTTAATGGGATAGAATTTTTATAAATTCAACATTTAATAACTTTTTAAAAGTTGGACACTATGCATGAATCGCCATTTTAAATTTTCAAATATCTGACTGTCGGTTCGTAATTACCAGTCCAAGAGTACTAAATTTCTATATAAAACTATTTAGTACGACACATCATTTCAATATAAGTAATACAACTACAATTTTCTCAGGTTGAGATGAATGTGTATGTTTATAATATTTTTTCTCGAAAAGAACAACTTCTTGTAATATTTATTTAGAAACGTTTTTCACTCATGATTAAGTGCTATATGTAAAGATATTTTTTTATTTCAAAAATTCACGAAATTGGATAACTTGTCCGACATGTTGGATCCCCCACTTTATATTCTTATTACAAAAGTCGCATTTTAAGGTTAGTTAAGGAATATTTTGCAATTTTCTGCTATTAGAGCCAGTATTTGGACTACTTATGCCATAATCTACAAGCTCTTAGCTGCTTATAGAAAAATA
This sequence comes from Copidosoma aretas, assembly GCA_030522625.1. Taxonomy (NCBI): domain Eukaryota; kingdom Metazoa; phylum Arthropoda; class Insecta; order Hymenoptera; family Encyrtidae; genus Copidosoma; species Copidosoma aretas. The sequence goes on from JAPYYV010000582.1 coordinate 24,034, forward strand.
ATTATTACGATTTTATTTTTCCCTCTAAAAATATTTAATTTACGGAAACAAGTGCCGTTCGGCACGCTGGGGGACCTATGAGGTCATTTTTATCCAAAAAAAGCCAAGTCACAAGCCGAATTCTACGTCATTATTTGCCGTTTTGTAGACAATCAGAAAAAAGATGACGAGGTAGGCACAAAAGTGGCTATAACTTGCCCCATACGAATTCACTACATAATATAAAATATATACAAATGTGGAATTACACTTGAAATAAGACCAAAAAAAAGTGTTCCTTTCACCTATTGGGATCGAAAGTACTATACGACGAAACATTACTAAAACTTTTTTAGATTATTTGACTAATACTTTTCCCGACCGTGACGGTCATAAATTTAGAGTTTTTCATCAGAAGTAAGTATTCTGAGTTTTGTAGACGAATCGATGCGTATAAGAGAAATAAGAAAAAAAGTAATTATTTCGCCTTTTATCCGTAAAATATTTAAAAAATTGCTCAAGTTAGGATTCCCTCTATTATTAAGGTTTTAATGTTCCAAATCGAATTATTGGATTGTATAGCCGTTTTATTTCAAAGTCAGCTTAGAATACGCACTCTCAAAATGTTTGTGTTGCATGATGGAAGTGGTAACGGTGTAAGTGCCAGAGGTTACTGAATATAAAAATATACAGTTTCCTTAATATATCATGTTCCACAAGAAAAAGAAAAATGTATAATGAGAAATTGTTTACATATGTACATACGATGCTTGTCCAAAATTTGTTGAATTAAAAATGGCAGGTCGAATATATCGTCCAACATTTCTAAAATTAACAATTTTTTCGCTAAAATATATAATCGTAATCTACTTGTAATTATCAGTAAAAAATGATGCATACTAAATTTCCGTAAATGTTGCCATTTTCGACAAAGAAAATAATAAACATTTGAAGTTTATGTTAGCCGGTTTAACTGAAATAATCTTTTTTATGCTATTTGTTTTCTGGCTATTAAAGATTTTTAAGGCATTTCAAGGTCATAACGTCTGTTTATTATGAATTGAGTGTCAGATAGACGAGATAAGATGTTGTGCATCCAATATGGCGGAGGTAAATGGCAGTCAACAGTTTTAAAATTATAAAATTTTTATTCAAGTTAATTTTTATTGACTTCCATCATTGTAATATTTTTCCAAGAGTCATTTTTGTGTAGGTTTAAGTAAAAATATGATATATTTCCATTGAATTTTGTAATATTATAAATTATAAAAAACTTATTCTTATATTACAAAAGTTGAAAATCTTCATCAGTAAAAGATAACAAGTAAATTTTTGTTGCGAACGCTTCATTTTTCAAAGAAATTAAACTATGTTAAGGCTTCATGTTTTGTACTCTGGAGCTGAGATTCAAGCATTGTTGCAAATTTTTTTTATTAAGATTATTAAATTACGAGTAACAATATTCAGAGTTATTAGTTGACAAACGGTCAGTTGTGTTAAGCCATTTGTATAAATCTAAGGATGACAATAAAATTTCTCTTGACTGCAGGCTTGCGCGTACTGCGCTCCTTTTCACTGTAGCTAAAAGACGTACATTATGCGTACACATCGGGTACGTTTCGTATCTATAACACGTAAAAATATTATGTATGATACATAAAGCATAGCTGAATAGTACGTATTCCATACGTATAACAGTTGTGTTACTAACTATGGTAGTACGGCTGTGACAAAACGCCGGTAGATCAGCGTTATGCATGATGCGTAATAGCATAAAATTGAATAGAAGTAGGGGAGTGAAAAAGGGCCTGCAAAATTAGACATTTTCTTGCACTCGCAGGTTAGACATTTTTACATGATACAAGTCTGCATGTATATGAACGTAGCCTAAAGAGTGAGTCTCATTTCGCATATTTTTCCTGATTCTCTGACTCCTATAAAACGGTTATCCTACCACTTGCCTGGCCGGCCACATGCAGGCATAGCGTACCCGTGTACTACAGTTCCTCTGCTCGTAAGCCAATGCAATATATAAACTCACTGTGCTGCATTGACTCCAGCACCGTACCATAATAGTATTGCTTGTAAGCAAACGGAGGTTATCTGATATACTAGTGTTTCTCTTCACTCTTCCATACTGCGCTTGCTCGAGCAGCATATCAGTATCGGGGAGTATTGCAAGAAGGGTTTGTGTGTCTATGCATGCATATGATCATATATAGCAACTTTCATAGACAAATTACCAATACACGTAAAAAGCGCCGTTAAGGCTTAGGCACTGACCCGCCATCTAATGTTCAAGTTTTCTTGTGATACTCCTTCCTAGGCGAGAACCTGGGTTATTGTACATATTAAATCCGCCATTTTTAATTTCGTCTATCTGACGCCTAACTCGTAACTATCAAACTTATTACCTTGCAAATTCCTTAAAGTGATTTATAAGCAATAAAAATATTAGCATAAAAAGTATTTCTTCAGTTAACCCGTTAAAAAAACTTTTAAATTATTGTTTTTTTTTCTTTTCGAAATGGCACTATTTACAGAATTCTACTAAAACACATTTTTCACTTACACCTATACATAAATTACGACTACATTTTATAAATTGTAATGTCTTTAAATTTCAAAAATATTGGCCATCATATTGAATCCGCCACTTTAAATTTAACAAATTTGACAGCAGGATTATATGCAGCGGCTGTATTTATGTAAAAATTTTCTCTTTACACATTATTTTCTGTCTTATAGAACAAGATATAATGGGAAAACTTGTTCTCATCATTCAGGTCCCTCTAGCGCTAGCACCGTTCCTATTTCCATCATGCGACAAAAATTTTTGTGGGTACGTATCCTAAGAAAACTTTTGGAAAAAGACAGTGGCTATATATTCTGAAAAATTAGATTTAAAACCTTGAAAATAGAAAGAACCCTAACCTTTGAACTTTTTAAACATTTTATTCTATTCTACGGAAAAAACGCTAAATAATTGATATTTGGTTTTTATACCAATCGATTCGTCTACAAAATAAAGAATATTTTCTCGTGATGGAAAACTCTAAATTTGTGACCGTTACTGACGGCTAGGGTATTAGTCAAAAAATCTGAAAAAATTACAGTATTATTTTTTCATAGAGTACTTTTTATCCCAAGAGTTGAATGAAATATTTTTTTTCCATTTTACGTGAAATCACCCATATATATCAGTATAATTATTTACCGTTGCGCATGCTCCTCAAACTTCAAACTTTAAGAAGTAATTGCTAGCTTAGGTTAAAACTGCATCGGTATACAAGCCAGTGCCTTGCTCACCCAACCTACAGTACAAGTATATCCCAATATATAGGCAGTCTGTTTACTCTTTACAATAAGTCTGTTATTCCATCACGTGCATGCAGCTCGCTTGCAGTCTAAGCAATTTTTGGTCCAGTCTGCAATTAAGACTGTTTATTTGTACTATCCTTTTTAAGCTACGTATGTTCATCCCTGCTCTATGTCATGGGTGCTCTCATTATTACAACAATTAATTGTATGAGACGTTTTATTTTTTTTCGATCTCTTTTTTTTCTTATAATATTTTTTTGCTGATATTATGCTATTTTTACATTTTACAAAATTGCTTTATTGTGGTTACTAATATACTACTATTGCTGTGTGGTGTTTTTCAATCCCTATTTTAGATTTATTTTTAAATCACAGTTTTTCATTCCTTTTAGGGTTGGGTCCATACACATTTTTAAGTATTTCATTTGAAATATTTCTGAACTATTTTCGTTTCTGATCTACATAAATAGTCTGTTCTAATTTGTGATATTTTTGGCAATCCAGCTGACTCGCAATTTCTTGCTAATATCAATGCACTTATTTATGTCCTTCAGTTGACCTACTCCAAATTTTTCATTCAGCCTAGTTTTATCTGATTTTACATTTCTGCACATTATTAGACAGAGCTATCATTTTATAACTTATGAGCAGTGGTAAATGTCAAAGTCAGTTATTCTAGAGCTTCTGACTACCAGAATATTGGAAATATGTATTCTATCTCTTAGAAAATAGTCCATATGATTTTCGGTCTCTTTATAAGTAAGAGTTTAGATGAATTAATATTAATCTTTACGCATAAAAATATTATTTATGCTAGTTACATCCAGAACTTTTTTTTTATAATTTGTATAAAATTATTTTTTCAACCAATCCTCACATTGAAATCTGACTATATTATTTTAGTATACGTGGAAAAAGTGTTGTCAAACAATCGCTCTTAATCAGCGAAAAAAATATTTCTTATTCTTTATCTTTAGTCAGCTTGTGAACATTGATTGATGTATAGCTGTACTAATTGTACGATTGCCTGTCTTAAGCGGAATAACCTATTATGTATTATTCTTGGGTGTCCAATACTAGCTTTTATTCTTTCCTTGATAGAAAAATCTTAACTCTAAATATTTTCTGTACTCCAAGCACACAAAAAATTTGTTTCTCATTTATTTTACGTCAATTAATCTAGTTTTCTGCACGGTTGCAACATACACTTTAAAATTATCTTATTGTTTACTAAGTGCGGTTGTCGGTACAGTATAATGTATCATTCTAGCAGCCCACATCGAGAGTCTGTAACTCTTACTTTTGTCAAGAGTTGCAATAATTTTTGTATCACTCCTTTTTTCATTTTTCTTCGGAATATGAGTACGCTAGAGATTCTTATCCAATCCTAGGAAACCTATACTATAAATACGAACTCAATAAAAAAAGCTAAAAAATTAATTTCTTTGCTGCAGAAATATAACAGGGAACTAAAAAAATCAACCTAAGTAAATTAAGTAAATCAGCAAATCGCTTGGCTATTGTGAGCAATGTATTCTTTGGCGTCACGGACAGGCAGGCCACTTAAACTGTCACTTTGTTTATTTCAGATGTATCTACACAAAATTCCTAATTTGCTCTTTTTTTGTATCTTCTTTTAACGCTCTCATCGGACGTCCTTGAAATCTTACACCACCGTAAGTATTTTTGTTTTCTGAACGATCACACGATTTCAACCTATACATGCTATGTTGCTTGTTACTTTTCTGCCTTTCTCTCTTTAGCATGGTACAATCGTTTAGTACAATCGTTCTTTGACTGTAATCTTAGATTTTTGTATACTGATAATCCGAAGTTCTTAATAGGATGTTCCAGAGGCGTGCAATCTGCAACAAATAAGTTGCGTTACGCTTACTTCCACACGAGAGATGCATAAGTTGAAAGGAAACGAACGATTTCAGTGTGGCTATTCAGTGAGGCGGGCAGAGAAGTACGAGAGTGAAAGTGAAATAACGTACATAACAGATGGGGATAGCCGACTAAGCCTGTTAAGTCTGTGTGGATGCAGAGACTGCGGCTACGTACATGTATTTATGGTGTTTTTTAAATACAATTGACTTGTTTTTACATGTCTATTGTTCTTGATGTCGGGAGCTGTTTGGAAACATCATGACATCGTCTCAACATGTCGGTGAAACAGAAACTACACGTACGCCGCGTGCACGACATACATACGGGTACGTCCGGGGCCACATCATTACCCTCTGCCAATCGAAAGGAATCACAAATGAAGGAGTTTACGGGAGGGAGTAAGCACCTCGTCTACCTCTCGGACAATGGGCCACAGAGACGTGCGATGAAAACAAAAGCAAATAGATTTTGCCGACCAGGCCTTGACAACAACGAAAACCCTAGGCTGAAAGGACGTAAGTGATAAAAAAGGAGACCGTTGGCTGGAGAGTATTGTAACGATCGAGCGGATCCGTATAAGATGAGATAAAAATAAAAAATAAATAACAATAATGTATTGATTTTGAGGTTATGTTGTTATGTCAACCAATACCTCTCGTTCTGTGTGTCTCGATAATGTCATTCCCCTCAAGGAAACCCGTAAAAATTATTATTTTGGGCCTATCTTGATATCGCGTTTTTTATTGTTTTTAACGTAATGTTGTCATAAAACAATTATAATATAGATTCTCCACATGTATAATAATTTCTCAAGTATGCACTAATTTTTTTATAATTTTTTACAGTGATTTAAGAAAGATATAGCAAACATTTTTTTTTTTAAGGTAATGTTATATTGTCAACCAAGACCTCTCGTTTTGTGCGTCTTGATGATGTCGTTTCCTTTTAGGAAACCCGTAAAAATTGTTATTTTTGGCCTATCTTTCATTTCCATCAAGACATCGCGTTTTTTATTTCTTTGTTTTTTTATCTGTGTATATTATATATTTTTATGTATTGTAAAATTTATGTATACATGTGTGTAAACAGATTTTGTATGTGCTAATTTTGAATGCAAGTAAATATATAATAATATGTATGCATGAAATATGTATATTTATATATATATATATATATATATATACTATTGGGGCTTCGCCCCCCTGCACGCTCCGCGCGCCAACCCCCCCAATTTACACATTGCATAACATTCATACTGATGCTTATTTTTTTTTACTATATTCTTTAATGTAACCTTTACGTCTAC
>JAPYYV010000583.1:0-30528 GCA_030522625.1 Copidosoma aretas
TACTACTACTACTACTACTACTACTACTACTACTACTACTACTACTACTACTACTACTACTACTACTACTACTACTACTACTACTACTACTACCACCACCTCTTACTAATGCAGAAAAATCCGATAATTTTCAACAAATGATGCCAATCAACCGTTTTAACGTACAATGAAATTATAAATTTATTAAACAAATAAAATTTATTAATGCTATAAGTACTGGATTTCCAATGGCTGCTACTGAAGGAAAGTACTATGATTTTGTTACATTATTTTGAATACATTGGCAAAAAATGAAAAACATATAGCATTCGAATATCTTTTGAACTTTTTTTCCTACTAGCAACTTGATAATTTACGTACTGAATACTTTAATCCAAACGAGATAAGTTTTTTAATAACAAAAGTACGGACATCTTATTTTACTGACAGATTAAATTTATATTTCCCGGCTAGCTAGTGTATGTATGTATACTCTTGTGGATAAGGCTATAGATATACTTAGTCCGTGTGATATGCCTCTGCCTGCTGCACCAGTTATGATGGGAGTATTGGAATCATCTTTTTCGTGTTAATACCCTGACGTAAAAACATCTAGAGCGTCAATTTTATCAGTGCGCGTACAGTATGAAGATTAACGTATTATGATTTTGATCATCATTTTAAGTATTGCAGATATAGAGCTAATATTGTTTAAAGCTGTAGGAATAAGTCATATGCTTACGTTATTGAATTTGTTATAAAATACTTTGAACACAGAGCTAGTATCGAGATAATGTGATGATACTCTAGATCCAGGTAAGGTTATCAAATTCGGTTAAGTGCTTATTTTCTTTTGATTTCAATCCATGCATACCAACTTTGTTTCTGTTTTTATAACCGGCTCATAAAATCCACTGTACATAAGGGCTTATTTTAGCTTGAATAGTATGAAATATAGCATAGCTTTACATGTATAACATAAAGCATGTATAAACAATGCTAAATTAAAAAGTTTTAATAGAATTTATAACTTCAGCATTGTAAATTTCTTTTAGATGTGATGGATCGGTAGACAGGACTCAAATAGATAAAATATATACAATGGCACAAATTATCACTTGATGTGCAAAAAGTCAAGTCTATCTAACTGGCCTTGCTGAGTCACATGGAAGAGGAGCGGAAGGATCACTTGACGCTGTAGAAACTATTAGCAAAAATTTATTACGCTGGGAAGTCATGAATGTATTTAATAATGCATCATTAATAGTAATCTATCTATATGCATCTATACATATATTGGTCATAATAACGGTTTTTGGTTCTTATATAATAAAAAAAATAAGAATTCATCATGAGACGAAAAATGTTTTGAAATATCACCTCCCTAACTTTAAATCTGGTGCGGAGTTTACAGGTAAAACCAATTATTTAGTTGTATATATTTTTGTTCAAAATGAATTAAATTTTTATTTTGAAAGGAACATCATGTTCATTTTTAAATGTAAATAGAAATTCTTTCAGTAAGGCTATTAAAATTAAAACTCATTACTACCCGTTTTGACTCTATCACGGCCATTTTCATCACAACTTCTGCTTAGAATATACTCTGCTAATTACGATATTACATTGTACAACAAGAAAACGTAGGTTCACGTGCATGATTACATGGCCTGACAAATCAGGAGAGGAGCCCGTATAACGTCATAAATACACCAAGATTCGAATATTTCAATAAAAAATATGGTAAATTTGATTGTAGAAGCCTTCTTACTCTTAAAAGCTGTTTTAAGTTGTATCATTTCACAAAAACTGCCATATTTCATGATGGAAATAACAAGCTAAATTTACATAAATGTAGTACGAAGCATTTAAAAATTTCATTTTTTCGGTCTATACTGTCTATGTAATAACTTTTCAAATTTTTTGACGATGCTCTTTCCCAAAAATCTTAACAGTCTAGCACCCTTTTTTAATGGTCAGAATAATAAAAAAACAAATTTTCACAGTATACAAGTCCTTCTGATTGTCAAGCATGGTTTACACACTTTAAATTGCACGAGATACGTGATTTAGTAAATTGTATCCCTTTGAATACGTAGTCAGACTTGCGAATTGAGGAAAAAAATATACATCAAGGTTAGTCTTGTTTTCTAATTAGTCCAGGATACTATCATTTTGTATTTTACTTGTACAATAACAAAATTAAACTTAATGATTTTACTCCTGATTTTGAGTATGGACTAACATTATATCAAATAAGATAGTAATATTGCGCGTATTATTATTAATATGACGGTTGCATTTATGTAATTAATATACGAATAAGATCATGATTTTGAATTTATAGTGATGTTCGTCCATAGTTTAAATTAAAATGAAAAATTGCTTTTTTCTACTTTTATATTGTCGACATATATGCAGAATGATTACAGTTTTTTGCACCAAAATAAAAACAAATCCTTAAGAGTGTATTTTGTGTAATATGAAAACGGTATGTTGATAGCCAAACTAATTGATTTTTCAAATCAGTACAGATTACTAACATACCAAAGCAAGCTGTTTCTGCCCTGTATGATCATATTGCAGAAGCAGAAACAGTTGTTTCTATCAAAATCATTTATCTATTAGCCTAAGGTCAAAGTGGGCTAGCTCCGAAATAAATTTCAGATAAAAGACCGACTCTTACGCCTTACATTCCGTGTTACGCCCTTGTTTTGTCCTCAATGCACGCACGCTAGCTCTACATGCATGCATGTAGCACATAAGTGCGCAAATTTTATCCTGCGCTGCAAAAGTCTATGAAGAGTCCTATCGACGATCTGGGTCGAAACGTAAGTTCGATTCCCCATCTTTTTCCTTGTCATTTTCTTACGCTCTGCTACACATGTTGGACCAATACTATCGTTGCACTAGCTTTGGTATGTGAGTAATCTATAATAATTTAAAAAATAAATTAGTTCGGCTCTCAACAGACCGTGTGCTTATGACACATAATATACTATCGAATAATATCATTAATAGCAGAAACAGTTGTTTCAATCAACATAATTTGGAAAATAAACTTGAATTTATGTCAAATAAAATTTCACCCACACTAGCCCTTTCCAGCCCTTCAACACTTTCTTATCCTTCCGAGAGAAGGCCAAAGTCTTTTGAGCGCAGCCGAAGCAATAAAAACCCTTAATATAGCCCCCTCACAGATCCAAATCGAACCAGAAACGTACGAGTTTTTTTATAGTGTAGCCTAAGCCATTTCCTTACGACCATCAACAGCATCCATACAATTACTCATCCTTCAAAGGAAAGCCAAACAGTTTCAAAGAGACAAAAAAGACTCCACAGCCACTGAAAATATTTTAGCAATGAACGCAGAAAATAATGTATTGACAGTTTTGTTGAGTTAGAAGCTAAATTAGTTCAAGACAGAAGAGACATGTCAATATATTTTTCGGAATATCTTGGATATTAATCGTTTTATTAAAAAAATGAATTTTCTGAAATATGAATGGCAAAATTAGAAAGCCACACAAAAAAATCACTGTCCAGGCCCAGAGGTAAGATCATATATATCACACATTTTTTAAGTCACTTAATTGGAATTCAAGGTAGATTTAATTTTATCGCGTCAAGGTTTGTAGATAACCTTAAAAAACTCTTCAAAATGCACTAAAACCATTAGATAAAAATTACAGCTCGGGAGTCTGACTATATTTACTGTATGTTTTTTTGGTTGCTGAATCCAAATCCAAGGTAAATGCAACCCCAGCACATCAGGGTTCGGAATAACCTCGAAAAAAAATTCGAGACCCACTAAAATGTGGTCCCCTTGTGGTTCCCAAAGCCCCTCATCGGTCTAAATCCCCATTTCTTTCAACAATATACCAAAAAATGAAACTCAATCGTAGTACAGCACCTATAAAGCTACCCTTCCCCTGAATTTTTTTAAATAAAATTAAATGACGCTCAGCTTATATTTTGAGATCCCTCTTTATTATATTTAATGACAGAGTAAAAAATGGCAATTATGGTAGGCTCTGAAAAGTAGTTTAAATTCCAATACTGTGGTAGGCACTGAATAGTCAAAAATACAGTTTAATGAATTTAAACCAGACAGTGTGACGTCACGGGAAGTACCAGAGGCTGATTTCGGAGGAAGACAAGGACGACCGTGCGGGAAATTTGTGACCTGGCGAATGATGCGCCCTAGTAAACATGGATTTTATTGATAGTTCAGAAGGCAATTTTCAATCAATAGTGTAGGCTAAAAATATTGATAGTTGTACACTGTATATTAGACAGGAAGAGGGAGAGAGAGACACATAGTGACTTGTCAGTTGACGACAAGTGTTGAAAAATATTTGGAGACCAGAATGTTGCGATGAATGTTCAGACAGCGACGAATCCACTTTTTGTATTTTATAAGGCTAGCGTGATTTTATGTTTTAAGGAAGTAACTTTTTACGTAATTTTAAAAATTTCGTTGTTTGTTACAAGAAAATAACTTCTGCTTCTATCATATGTATAGTGCATAACGCAAAAGCATTGATGCGTAGTTCATATTTAACCATGTCTTTGAAAATTCTACTAAGATTCAATATGAAAATTTTAACGGTCAACATGTTTTAGGATTTCACGTAGGTCGAATCAATTTATTATTAGTTTAAACTGTATCCTAATGAAGCTGGCCAGCTGCCCGCAAACAGTCGGTCCTAATGTAGAAATAAAAAACAGATATGTACCGCATTTTTTAATACTGTAAAAAATAAAAACAACGAAGGCCGCAACTTTTTATTCTCCTAATTCGACATGTGTTTGAAAAAATGTATACGTTGGTTGTTGTGGGAAGAGAAACAGCGTGGTTGTGAAATAATTAATGCAGGTAGATCAAGTAGGTATCGTTTGAAAGAAGTTTTATTCGTCAAAAATTTGTTCTTATCAAACTATTACGAATAAAAAATAACTGCTTTCCAATTCTAGAGATAATATTATAACGTATGTCTGCATTGTTTTACCACCGAGCGTAATGTTGTCGGTCGAAGTGAGGATAGTTTTTTTAAACAATGCAGAAATACGATCACAGTATCTGCAAAAATAAAAGCATAAGGACACGACTGTGTAGAAATGTGGGAGCATACTTGTGGTATAAACCTTCTGAAAAATATGATACTTACTAATTATATAATAAATTACCTCATCGCTAAAATTACCGATTCGAATTTTCGTGACTCTCTTTACGGTGGGAAAACAGGAAAAATGGCTCCCCACTTTATAGTTGGGGGAAAAGAGCAGATTTACTCTATTAACGTTAGTTCTTTATATTTCTTTATTCGTAAAACTGGGATAGATCTAGTAGGTCACCTTAAAATTTATACAGGATCGCAAAGTTTTACACTAACATGGACACATTTGAATTATTTATCAAAAAAGGCTAATAGTAAGTCAAATGTACAAAACTACCAATACGTGGCTTATTTTACCTGTAATACCGGTTATGGAGAATGGGCAGTTTTTTTCCGTTATATCGTTCGTGCTCTAAAAGTTTCAATTCTAAAGTATGTAACGACAAAAATATTAACGATCGAGCTTTTCTTAACGTTGGAAAAGAATTTTTAATCACGCATGCTTTAAAATTAGGTTATGAATAAATTAGTGTCGATGTCATTCGGCAGTACGACGTAGTATGCATAGTATGAACCAATTACTCGTACCAGTGTCAGCTGCAAAGCTGTGTTTAAAGTCGTTTAAAGGGAGATACGGGCAGCGAAAAAATCGGCTACAAACAACTATTGTTCGTAACTCTCAAGAAATATCAAAACTTCTCACGAGTAATGAAATAGAAGTAGAAATTACTGTGGTAGCGGGTGACAATGTATTATACGTTACTTGGAAATGTAAGTCAGAAAGAGCAGTTCTATCACCATGCACTATTTTGTAGCTTACACTACAGCGCAGGCTAAATTGTACGCATATTTTTATAGATTAGGAGAAGAATTTTTTGTTTACGATACGGACTATAACATGTGCGTTCAATTCTTATGATATTGACAAATATCAGCCTCCGACCGGTTCTGCATTAGGGGTTCTAACTGATGAACTAGAGGTGTACGGTAGATGATCGTACATCCAAACATCTATTTCAGGGAGGCCTAGACCCTATACATACCAAGTTTGCACTCCCAAAAGAAATACTTACGACGTGTGTAAAGTAAAAGAAATCCGTACAAATTATGGAAATTCCTTAAAAATTAATTTTTATTCCGTCCTTAAGGTCATAAAAAAAATTAAACAATTATAAAAATAGACTTTAATACGAAATTATGATGATGACAGTAACGAGGACGAATCTGATACTAATAAAAAAATTATATGGACGATGATGATGGTGATAATGCTGATAATACAAATGTTATCAAAACGTGTGATAGAGTTATTAGACGTACCAAAACGCACAAAGTTGATACGCGTAGCGAAACACAAACTTGCTCTGTCTTATGGAAAGAATGGGCATTTATTAGTGAAAAATTTTCGTACACTCGGTGACAAGAAATAATTTTGGATGTTAGCTAACACCCGCTACCCAAAAGTTGATTGTCGAACTCACATCGATGAGTGTAACGATGGAAAATGTGTATTACACCGTGGATGAAAAAAATTTAACGGATAAACGTGGCATACGATTCTACATATGCTTCCGAATGTAAAATATAAAAATAGAACAAATGGATTTAATGCTGTAACAAAGTATGCAAGATCAACGGTAAATTTAAAAATCTCCGATGTTCTGCTAGATATAGTTACATACGGGTGACTGCGAACATTTGTTTGCGATTATTGCAATAGTTATGAATGTGAAAATTCCAGTGCATTTAAAATCGTAGAGCAGAACGAGTTGGATAATTCACGATGCGGGTTAGTTGTCAAGGACTATGTTTTATTCATTTGATCTTAAAACATATGCATAAACATCAAAACAAATATAAAAGTAATATTATTAGCTCTATTTGGATCATTTCGCGTAGAAACTAACATATAATTAAAAAAATACATAACATTTATTTACTCTTTTTATTAATAAAAACTTATTCTTTACATATAGTTAAGCAGCAATACAAAGTTGTCGAATAAATGAATATCAAGACTGTTGTACATACCATCGTTTGTGTACTATCCTCTGTGTAAGGGAGCTTTCAATGACCTCCGTGCCATACTGTTGTACATGATATAATTTTCTTTAAATGACATCATGAAATCCAAGCCTAAAAGGGAATAGTGAGTAAGATCAATCTTGTAAAAAAAGCTCCACTTTTACATTTACTGGAGTATTTTATGGTACAATGCATACCGAAAAAACTGGCTATAAGACCACGATGCTTCACGGAGCTGTGTAACTATAGAGTATAAGCAGTATGTAAATAAAAAAAAACTGACTTTCATGAATTGTATATTTTGCACGTGATTAAAAAGATTGATGGACATTCAATATTTTCAGTCTACTGTGAAAAAGCTAATATACATCACTACTGGATACAGTAGTGAGCTCAAAGGAGTGAGCGGCAGAATGCGGGATAGTAGCTGATTGGCTCTCCAGTATTTGTTGCAAGCATCAGAAGACCTTCGAAATCAGCAGACAAGACAGAGAGAAACATAAACAGAACAGTAGTTACTCAGATACAATGTAAATGTACTTAACCTTTTTGTGTTACATCCACTGTTTTTACATGGTAAGTTGATAGTACTTATAAAATTGAACGGATGTTATTTTTCTTATGTTTAAGTGCAGTGCTCGGTGTAGTAAGACATGAAATGCAGTATAACCTGAAAAATCACGTGTTTAAATTTGAATTTTATAGTAAACATAATAAAATTGCAGCTGCGGCTGTGGGGCACCTGGTGCTCGTCTCGTCGGCTGTTGCTGCTGTGGGCCACCTGGTGCTCGTCTCGTCAGTTGTTTCTGCTGCAGGCTATCCCGTGCCTGCACCCGTTGCTTCGTGCCACCGCTGTGTCTGCATATTCTGCAGGCCATCATCGTTTCGAGCCACGCTGCCCACCATTGCCGTGTCTGCATATTCTGCAGGCCATCAACGTTGCGAGCCTTGCTGGCCGCTATTGCCGTGCTTGCATATTCTGCGGGCCTTCAACGATGCGAGCCTCGCTGGCCGGCATTACCATGCCTGCATATTCTGCGGGACATCAACGTTGCCAGCCTCGCTGCCCGCCATTGCCGTGCCTGCATATTCTGCGGGCCATCAACGTTGCCAGCCTCGCTGCCCGCCATTGCCGCGTCTGCATATTCTGCAGGCCATCAACGTTGCGAGCCTGGCTGCCCGCCATTGCCCTGTCTGCATATTCTGCAGGCCATCAAAATTGCGAGTGTCGCTGTTTGCCATTGCCGTGCCTGCTGACGTTGCTGCTATCGATCACGTCAGAGGCAGCCATTGTTCCAGCCTGTTATCAATACAGATTACTGTACCTATACACCGTAGATTCTGCTGCATTATGATTGTGATTTGCAACAGTATTACTTTAACTAACTAAATATTGTTAAATTTGATACGTTGATAGTTAAAAGACACTTCATAAGATTATTAGATGATTAATTACTATAAGCCCTCTGCCCTTCATATAACTCTAATGGTTGCGAATGATTATTAAATCATAGAACGAATATCGTGTACAATTTTTTGTAATTGCTAAAATGGAGGGGCAGAATTTTTATGTAATTCACAATTCACCTCCTTTATCTTGTGTTCTCTCGCTTGGTCCGCTGCCTCCTCTGTTTGTCCATAGTTTTTGATTTGTTGCCTAGTTTTTTCCATTCATTTCAACATGGATCGATTTTGTGAACAACAAACGGCATTATATTACAAGATAAAGAACTCTTTCGTGTATTTTAGGAATCGGGACAACAAAGGATGACTAAAGGGCTGGCAAAGTCTAGGATATAGCAAGTTAAAAATAATTACGCGCTATTTTAATTTAACCATGCTGATGCACTAGACTCTGACTTTGTAGGTATCAAAGATGATTATTTTGACAAGGGTTTTTACGATCTAGTAGAAGATGTATTTTATTTAGTATCTGGTGACTATGATCATTATTTAATGTCACCAGAAACGATTTCTAGACTAGATCCGAGCACGGGATCCAACACCGATTCGATGATAGCTCTGCACAATACTACGTCGCTTCCTACTATCAATATTCCCTATTTTTCGGGTCGATATGAGGACTGGAAAGATTTTTGAGATATCTTTAAAGCTCTTGTACATAAAAAAGCTGAGGTTCCTCCAATCGCGAAATATCAATATCTAAGAACCCATTTATAGGGTGAGGCATCTGATTTGTTTTAAAATATTTCATTATCAGAAGAGAATTATAATCAAGCTTGGGAATCCTTACTCAACTATTATGATAACAATCACCGGTTAGTTGCGAGCTACACATATTTCATGTAAGACTGCCAGCCGATGAAGAACGGCTCTTGCCTAGAGGTCCAGAGGATTTCTAAGGAGATCTTGAGTCCTCTTGATTCTCTCACGTCCCTTAAACGTACAGTGGGAGATGCATATCTTTTAATTGCGCTCACTGTTAGCCAATTTGATGGTCAGACCAATAGGGTTTGGCATACACAACTTGGTAGCTCTAACACAGCTCCTAACTTATAGCAATTGCGCGATTTCATTTCTTCTCAGATTATCACTCTGGAGGCTTATTCTCAAAAGCCCAAACACCCTCGACTTGGTAATAACTCAAGTATTAAACCTAACAAGCCTTCTTTTGTACATCAATCAAGCTCTGAGAACAAAACTCTTTGTGCATGTTGCCATCAAGAACATTTGTCATCCTCTTGCGGAGTTTTCAAGGCTCAAACCTGGCAAGTAAAAAAGAATCTGTTGAAAGATAATCGGCAATGTCTTAATTGTTTAGGTCTACATGTTTACAAAAGTTGTCCTTCGCAAAAACGGTGTTCTCATTGCAAACAAACGCATCACACTTTATTGCAAACGGATGGCAGTAACAGACATACTAAATCAGTAAATAACGCTAATCTAGTGGGGCAAGATGAAAAAATGTCAATCAAGGCAGAAAATTCTTCATTTGTCAATGTTAATACTCGATCTTCTGTTTTACTTCGTTCTCCGAGCATCTTGCTTGCCACGGCCCGGGTATATGTTCAAGGCCCCGACGGTTTTCGTATCCTAGTGCATGTTTCAATTGATCAATGCTCACAAAGCTCGTTGATATACAAATCACTAGTCGAATTGTTTAAACTTAAGCAAAGGGCTATTAACACGTCACCATCGGGTGTCGGTGGCCTAGCCTCTACAATATCTATATCCTCTGTTAAGGTAACTATCCTACCATACTTTCAGTCCACCTATATTCATAAGTTTGAGGCTTTAGTTTTGTCCAGGATCTGGTCGTATCGACCCCCTTCAGGTAGTAGCTCCCTAGATTTAACCATTTTTAAGGATTAAATTTTGCTGTATAATTCTTAAGTGAATATTACCCTTTACCTAAAAGCATATTATGATAATAATATCAAAATTATTCAGTCTATTATATAGTAAAACTTTTTGTAAGTCGTGAACGAACCCCATTTCATTCTAATGATATGTTAATTACAAATTTGATTTTTCATTGATGTTTATTCATACAAATTCATGTCCATCAGTTCTGGGACTATATTTGACATCAGTACAAATCATACTGTTGTTGACTTTCATTATTGAGCTTATAAATGTGTTAATTTAAAATTTGGTGCTTTAAACGTGGCCAGCCAAGTATCTTGTACTGTACATGTAACCGTCGAGCGCAACAGCTAATCATAGCGCTAGGCACATCTATGCTTTATGCGGGCTGCTCGCAGGTCTCGCAACTGCTTCTAAGCTCGCTTCGTCCGCTCACTCGCTGTACTATGTGGTGTATGTATATTAAGCTCTCCTCCCTCGTGGAATTCTGGAGATCCACTTATCAGTATTTCAAGTATATTAACTCAATAGTACATCTGTCCCAATCTGTTAACTTCACTTTTATTTAATCTTGTATCACTTTGTTTTTCGCTTAAAATAAAAAGTGTAATCTTCTTATACAAGTGTGTACAGTGTAGTATTTTATCGAAGCTGATCACCCGATGTTCTTTAAAAGCGCTACCTTCAGACCTAATCTTCCCTCCGTACCCGGCGCGAATAATTATAAATTCAGTCCACTATGTCAATCCTTAACACATTAATTTATATATTTTATTACTTGTTGATTAGGTACATTTTGAAGATAGAATGTGGGACCCAAGTCGCGATGGAAAATGGTGTTTAAGAAGAGAAGCTGTGCCAACTATTTTTACCCATGCACTCCAGATAAATAAGTCTTCTGTACAAAGTACATCTCTGTTACAGAGTCAATAACTTTTAACTAATGGAAATACTATCGGTAACTTTCAAGGTGTCTTGTATGATACGCATGGGGTTGAAGTGGAAAATGTAGGACCATATACATATTGTGTTTTCAAATCCATCAACGATGCATTTATCAGGCAAGTGGAAATGAAGCATCATTCATATACACCAATATTTGATTGCATTTCTCGAACTTACCACATTTATTTATTTTAGCAGCAGATCACGAGTAGTAAAATTAGTTCATTTCTCATACGTTAAGTTTCCTCCTACTTTACTGACTCTATAGTACTAATTCACATTTCTGACAAAGCCTTTGTTTGTGATGATCTTCCTGTGAACAGTTATGTGAGAACGGATGCAAACTTACAACTTTGCCTGCCAACTCCTAACGAAAATTTTCTATCGCTGAACAGCGATTTTAAAAGTAATGCGCAAGAACTGGATCAACCAAATGGTAATGTATGTCATGCATTATTAACAAAACTATCTATCATATTTCATGATATATTACTACCCAACAGGCAATAGTTATTTTTCTGGTCTTGCCGAACATGGAACTGGACCTCCGGTAACACATGATATTTACTTTTACATAGCGAGTAGTAGTTTACATATATTTACGTTCTTTTTCAAATAGATACGTTGGGAAAAGCTCTAAACCGGTCCTATTCTTTAATGGCCTCTGACTACTCAGTAATTTCTTCACTAGATTCCGAGAATAATGTTTGTAAGTCTGACAAAGACACTAGAAATTTGCGCAACAACTTTCAAAAACTATGTCAATTGTATGATCGGTCTGAGAGAGGCAAGCTGAGATTACATCGAGAACTGCATAAATCTAAGAAACAGAATGGATGGTTGAAAAGTAAGTTGGAACAGCTAAAACATCAAGTAAGGAACGGCTCTTTAAACGGCTCTCTTGAAAGTATACTCGACGAAGATCAACTTGCTTTATTGAATAAAGAGTACGTAAAGATTCCAAGATGGTGCAATAAGACTCTTACAAATGCGTTTAAGTTGCCATTTGTTTGTGGCACAGCAGGATACTAGGAAATTGAGCGACAGGGATACCCGTTTCCTAAAATACAAACCTTGACACACAAACTAGAAAATTAAAAATTTAATTCCGGTGCACCCATTGTTCAAATTTTTGAATTTTTAGAAATGAGGGTAGGAAATTAAAAAAAAGATGTTTACAAAGATTGTATGATTGTTTTAGATAAAATAAGTATAACCCCCGGAAAATCTTACAATACACCCATGAATATATATCTTGGTACAGTGACATTGCCTGACTTCGATTGAAATGTTATTGCCAACCACGGTCTAATATTTATGATTGCTGGTCTTTGTGCAAGGTGAAAACCGATAGTTCGATTTGATTTTACTTGTAATTCTGTTAAAGGGGCCGTTTTCAAGGACATCATTATTAAAATTATAATTGATTGTGAAAAAATTAGTCTTAGGGTCCACGTCATAAGATCCGACATGGGTGCAGCTAACCAAGCCACGCAAGCTGCGTATGGCATTTATATTTAGCGTTTAAATATTATACAAAACTGGTTTGTGCATCCTTTCGATATTAATAGATGCCTATATTTGTATGCCGATGCACACAAAAATGCTAAGAATAGTTTTTTAAAGAATTTAACCGTAATAATTGATGATTCTTTCATTGATAAAAACGCTTTGCCATCAAACATTGCCAAAAGTGAACACTACAGAGACGTAATAAATGTAGATTCATCAATTAAATTGAAAATTAGCATCAAACCTTATTCAAGCATCTTTTAAATACAAAATATCATTTTAATAAAATGAGAGTTGGTAATGCTGAAAAAGTTTTTTCCGAAAATGTAGCCTCTGCGTTTGAATACTTAGCATCTGATAATCCCACGGATGAGAAATTCGTGGCAGCATTTTTCACTGAAATGATGGCAAAATGAATCAGGATAATAAGTAATTGATCCAGTGCGGTTGCACTTAGTTTGAAGAATCCAGAAAATTATGAGGAAGCAGTAAAATTTCTTAATGAATTTATTGTATTTGTAGGCACTTTACGCGTTGGTAGGGGGCAGTAAAAGCCTTTTCAAACAGCCATGATACTATCAACTAAAACTATTCTCGATGTATCTTCTTACTTCTTAGGTGATGTGTTCGAATTTTTTCTCCCTTCTTGCTTGACGCAAAACTATCTCGAAAATTTATTTTCCGTCATGAGACTAAAAAATGTTGTACCAAATGCTTTGCAATTTAAAAATAATTTGAAATTGATAAGTGTATCTCAATTCATAAAAGAAGTCACCAGTAGCAACTACGATATGGATGATCGCGAAAATTTAAGCAACTTTTTAGATATTCTTTTGCGCAAGAGCACCAACAATTTAAGTATAAACACAAATAACAAGACGGAATTCAAAGCTAGTGTAAGCCCAGATACCAAGCGTATGAATAAAACTGAAAGCAACGTTTTATACTTAATGGCAGGATATATAATTAGGAGCATACAAAAAAATCGGAAGACATGTGAAACGTGCATCAAAGCATCTCAATCGCTACATAATTTGTATTGCTCGGATAATGTCTTATTGCACATCAAGGCATCTAAATGCAAAAATTTTTGAAAAATGTTTCGTTCTTAATGAGAAATTTTATTGTTACGTAAAATGCCTGTCAAACCGTATTTTATTAGTAAGTTATCAAAAATTAATTTTCCTATACCAGCAGGTCACAATTTAAAAAGAAAAATTGTGCAACGATCTTGCATGCTTCGAACTAAAATGGGTTCAACAAAGATTCGTATAAAAAACAATAACTCTGCTTATTCTAGTAAAAGCGTCGCAATGCATGCATTTACCAAGTGACATAATTGTTGCGAATAATACTGTTATGTTGACTATGACTAATTATTTATAATGTATTCGTGCAAGCTGTTTTTTTTTTACGAAAATTAACTTGTTATTTGTATTTCTGTATCTGCGTTTAGTATACCACTTACCACTTATGAAACTGATACATTTTTTTCTAAATTTAGGTAATATTACATGCGTTCATATTTCATATTTTCCAAGTACAATTTAACGATCATTCTGATGTTGCATCGTTTGGCGAAGATACTTTTATGCGAGAAACAGCTGTTACACTAGTTTTGATCGATCACAAAGACGTCAACACGTTAAACACGTTTTATCAATTTTTTTAGTACATTGTATTTTTTTAAATATTTTAGGACTGTGATATGAAAAGTTAATTAATCTTTTAATACGATGGTTCAACAATGGGGTCATTAAGATTTTTTTAGGTAAATTTTCCATCTTGGATGCATAGATTTTTACAAGAATTTGAAAATTATTTTTTTATTATTTATTTCTACACATTTTTTTTAATTATTCTCTGTACATGTCTGTATTAAATCAAGATTTATAAAACTTTTTAATCTTGCACATTTCATTATTAATAATTTATCTACGAACTCTGTGTTTCAGATAGTAATTTATTTAATAACACATTTCTAATCGCTGTACAAATTCTAACAGGTTAAATGTAAAACATAATTGTCATTTCTATACCTATTAAAGAATATTAAGAGATATATGTACTTATTATCTTGCCTCTACGGTAAAATTTTCGTACTCCTAATTTCGTCCATATTCAGAAAGGTTCAAATTTCGCGCCTCTGTAAGCTTAGTTTTGCAACAAATGGCGGCGGTTGTGCCACTCACTGCCTTGAAGCTCACTAGGATACAGAATTTCATCATATAGATAATTTACAATGTCCTATTCACAAACATGTTGTTGATGACGTTACAAAAATCTTTGTAATGTTGAACTATTCCATAGAAATGATGGTGACGCGACGACAGAGACGGGGTGGTTGAATATCGAGAAGGCGAATCGCTCTAATAAATGAAGACTGCAGTCCGGATAGCACAGTCAATGTAACTGCCGGTCAATTATACAATAGTCATAGTAGTAATCAGTTAAGGAATATTTAATCCTGCAATAATTAATAAAAAATGTATACGAATAGACTTCTAAATAGTTTACTAAGACTTATAGGTATAATTTACTCTTTTGTAACATTGAGAAATTTTGTGTATATTTCTTGACAATGTATCTAGTAGTATTAAAAATTTTGTAGTCTTCATTTAGATATTTTAAACTTATTTCTCTAATATATAAAGTAATCTGATAAAAAGAAGGACCTTAAGGGCATTCAGTATATCATCAAAAACTTCTACCTTACCAGACTCCTTATTTATAAAAAATTATGTTTAATAACTAATTATATACCTATTGAAACCCAAAATAGTGAAAAGAACCCCTAAAATGGTACTTTAGAGAATCAATCAAGCTCACATTCAATACAATATGTTGCGAATTGGATAACAAAAGTTACATTGTGTGATGATGAAAAAGTGTTGAATAAGTGTATAATCTAAAATGTAACTTTTCTTAAAAAGTAATCCATTGAATTATCTAAATATTTGACAAAGCCTCTAAAGTAAAAAGACAAAGGCGGGTCTTCCTATGGTTTTTTGTAAATATTGAATTTGAAAAATGAAGTAATAATTAACGTAGCTGCTCGATCTCATCTACAGCACAACCAAGAGCTGCTTTACTGTTGAAAAATGTAACTTTTTAAATTATTTTTTGAACAGATTGCAGTACAGTTGGGCTTGAATAACTTTCCAAGTAAGCAGCTTGATGGCTCTTTTTGGAATTTTACATAAAACTAGCTAAATATTGAGATATTATTAAAAATGTCTCAAGTATAGTAATCGGTAAGGTAGAAACTGCTGATGATATCGTATAACTAAGTTAATTATAACTTAATTTTTCAAATTTAATATTGACAAAACCCATGAGACTCACCTTAGTCTTTTTATTTTTAAGGCTCTGTCCAAAATTAAGATAATTCAATGCATTGCTTTTTGAGAAAGGTTAAATTTTCTATTATAAACATTCAAACACCCTTTCGGCATTACAAGATGTAACTTTTTCTACCTCGGGCCCTTTTGCAACCCTAATACAATCTTGGTAGGAAAAATAGGATTCGACATTCATGTGCATCTGACCAGGGGGGGCCCATACGTTGCTTTGCAAGTACCCTCGGGCCCAGGGACCGCCCTGGAGAGATGCAAATTTGTGACGATAACTACTATTTCTCATCGAATTAGCAACGGGTTGTATTGAATGTGATCTTGATTGATTCTTCAAAGAACCAGCTTGGGAGTTCTTCTCTTCATTTTGGATTCAAATAAGCAGATAATTAGTTATCAACAATAATTATCATAAATAGGGAGGTCAGTAAGGAAGAAATTCTAGATCATATACTGAATACTCTTCATTTTTTTTCCTTTTTTCCATTAGAGAACATCATGAAGGAGAGATCACTTCAACGAAACCCTATTAACGAACAGACAAGATAAATTTTTCTAACTCCACACACAATTACTCCAGGTGCTAAGGTCAGGAATATATAGCCTAATTCTTACATAATAGTCTCTTTGCGCTAAGTAAGTAAAAGTTTGAACGATTTACCCGTATCGATCATTCAACAGGTATTTACAGATTCGACTATATTTCAAATAATCTACTTGAGATCGGCATTAAAACATAACATAAAACATTTTGGGTCGTTATCATGTTCATAAAATTGCCGATAAAAATAGTAAAAGTAAAAAATAAAGTAACGTAAAAGATAGTAATAACCACAACAAGAATTATTCATTGAAAATCAGTATTTATTATGTATTAGTGATCAACATAATAATAAAAAAAAAACAAAAACGACCTTGCCTGGAATCGAAGACTCGACACTAAGTCTTGACTACAAGCAAAATGATCAGCCCACGGGGCTATCGTCAGTCAACTCAGATCTTAATCAGTTGACGTATTTGTGTTGTAAGAAGTTGGTGGAGTGTAGGTTAAGGTAGGTGAGTCACGATCGGTACGCCCCGTTGGGAAAAAGGATTATTTAGTAAATAATTGAACTATCAGTTTGTTCAAAATATTGTTAAATCTTTTCAATGGGCTTTTACTTGCATATAATTACTTTACTATGATCATATTTTATTAGTAACTTAGATAAAAAGTATTTTTATTTCCATATTTTGTCATACATTTTCATTTAATGACTTTGTTTTTATTATATATGTTAATATCTGAAAAACGAGATACAAGATTATTCTGAAATGGAAATGTATTATTCTTGAAATATTAACCTACGACGTATTCGTTTTTTATAGTAATCTTAAGATTTTTCTTGACGAAAAGTCAAAAACAGTAATAAACATGACGTACCTTCTTATAAGACGTCATGTATAATAAAGAATAAAACACGGACTTTGGATTAAAATTTCTCTTATACGAGATACAGGAATCGTCTCATTTTTTGATAGCACGTGTATCAGTACTTAAATTATAAGAGATTGAATTTTTATTGGGATCCGTCAAAAAAGTTTTCATGACCCATGTACCTCAAAGTCAAAGTTTAAAAACTCTCCCGCTCCAGCCGATCAGAATCAGAAGGGAAGTTAAGTCGCTCTGCGCATGCGCCAAAGTCGTAGGTGTTCGCATCACTAATTTTGCATCATTTCGCATTAACATCGTTCTCCCTCTTACAGCTGTATCTTTCTATTAATATGTATGTGCGTGCTTATCTGCGAACGTGCACACGTATTCGGTTATACTTGAAAAAAAAGAAGAAAATAAGAAAGGGAAGAGACAGAGTTAATATCGTCAACCTTATAAAAATTCTTAGTTTTCTAGGCTTAAGTTGTCTCTATTGTTAGTTGTTTTCTCGTTTTCTCCGACCGTCTCGAAAATGTTCTCATTATTTCTACAATTTACATACAAAATCAAAAGAGTAGAAGTATACTTAGACGTATAAGAAATATGACAATTTCACATTTTTTTACTTTATCAGCTTTTTACATTTGAATAATTGATAAGGACCATGACTATGCATTTTGGAAAGTCAATATGAATAAGTTCCGTAGTCAAAATCATATTTTCCCCAACGTGAAGTCAGTGAACCTTTTTCGTACGAGCTAAAAATTGTAATTTTTATGGTAAGTACCTTAGTTTTAATGTATTGTTGGGTACACGGTTAAATAGCCGTATAATGTATGAATTGCCGCGCTTCAAAAACGTTGCTATGCGTTTCTAGGTATTTTTGTTGTTGTTGAAAAATATTAGTTAGTAGAGATTGTAACCTCGAGCTGTTTACTTCTGTTCGCTTCTCTCAAAAAAGTTTTGTTTTGTTTCTACAAAATAACGTGTTTTAATTGATACTCGCTATCGTAACAATTTCGGGGGCTCGTCTAAGATAACATATCAACAGAAGAGACGAAGACAATGATGCGGCAGCTGGAGGAATCCAGGCAGCAGTGTCTGGATCTGGAGCATCAGTTAAAAAATTTTAGGAGAGTGGTTAAAACTCGTGATGAAACAATAGTAAATTTGAAAGCTGAACTGGTTGAACTGCAAGAAAATTGTGACGATTTGCAGGTTCAGTTGGACGACGCGAATCAAGAAAAGGAGGAGACGCTGCGTAAGCAATAAGAAGTTCTAGAGAGGACGCTCTAGCAGTTGCAGTCGACTCTTACAATTAGTAATGCTCGCGACATGATTGTGGGCCTGAAAACTGAACGGAATGCAATTTTGGCGGAGTAGGACTCTCGCCTGAGCGAAAGACTGGCTCAGCAAAAGAGAAGTACAGTGTTACACGATCAACAATTTCACGGCATAAACCAGATGTGTATCACCGAAAATCTTTTGCTACCACCACCACAAGTATCGCAACCACCACCACCGCAGTAATTACAACCACCACAACTATCACAACCACCGTTACCACAGCAATCACAACCACCACAACCATCACAACCACCACATCCACTTCCAATTTTAAACACATCTTTTGGACAGTTGGCTTCAAATAGGTTAGGGACAGGTTCATTCACTCCCTTACATGTTCAAATTAATGTTTATGATGGTAGTTATTCGTGTAGGGTTCTTCCAAATCAGTTAAACCTTATTGCCAAATTAGATCCATGGGATGAAAATAGAAAAATGGTGGCTCTGATTTCTTGTTTACGTGGAAAGGCAAGATCAGTACTTGATAATTTTTTAGAGTCGGAAGGACTGTTAGGTTTAATCTCGAAACTGTAAGTGCGTTTTAGAGAGTAAAAGTATTTGGCTGCGACGTGTTATTCTGAATTACAAAACAGGAAACAAGGCCCAAATAGAGATTTTCCAAGTTTAGCTGCTGATTAACAGAAATAAGTTTCAGTAGTTTATCCTGAGTGCTCGTTTGCTACTCAAGATAAAATTTTTTATTTGAAATTTATTATTGGAATTGCTAATAATTCAGTAAGGGAAGTGCTTCAATTAGAGAGGAATGAATCTTTAAGAAATGCTCTCCAACAGCGAATAGAGGTTGAAGCCATTTTTTATGAAAATAGGAGATTTCGAAGGAATAATGTTTTTGCAGGAGAATACCGAGTAGTGCAGTCGAATTTTGATCTAGGAGCGAGTCAGGAAAGAAAACCCTCGAATGCCGCCAACGTTGAGTGCTGGAATTGCGGAAAGAAGGGCTACGTGAAGTTCAATTGTCCTAAACCGCATGCGTTCAATCGGCAGGAAAACTAGGTTCATTTAAACTTCCAGGAGCGAATTGAACAGTAGGTAAACCAGCTCCTTTGAACCCAGTCTCAAATAGCTAAAGAATTAATAGGGATTTAAGTAAATTTATTTTTAAAGGCTTAATAAATAACGAAATTTGTAATTTTCTCTTAGATTTTGGTGCTGATGCCCCAATTTTAAAATCAAAATTTGTAAATTCAGTAGATGTTAAAATTTCCATTAATTCTAAATCACTGAAATACCCAACAGATGAGAACGTTCCCTTAAAGTTTAGGGTTAAAGCGTTTGTGGTTTTAGGAAAACACAAAGTAGAAATAGTTGCATTTGTGGGGGATATAGTTGACGATTGTATCCCCGGGTGTGATTTCCTTGATAACATAGGTTTAACAAAGAAAAATCATAAGTTTATTTTTAATGAGATAGATTCAAATGATAAGGAAGATGTACTTATTCGACAGATTGTTAACATACAAGATATTGTTCCAGATAATTTGCAAGATCTTTTCAAGAAAAATTCGGAACGATCAGATGATGACCAGAAAACAAAATTTGCCGATTAAATACCAAGGTATCATCTAGAATTTACGCCTTACCAATCTTCCTTTTTATGATGATTATTGTTAACAACTAATTATTTACTTATTTAAACCTAAAACAAAGAGAAAAGCCCCCAAGCTGGTACTTTAAAGACTCAATCAAGTCCACATTCAATACAATCTGTTGCGAATCAAATGAGAAAAGTTACATTTTGTGATGATAAAAGAGTGTTTCAATTGGACTGGTTTAGATGAGTGGATAATCAGTTAACAACAATAATTATATCATAAATAGGGAGGTCGGTAGGGCAGAAATTCTAGATAATGTACTGAATGCTCTTAATTTTTTTACCTTTATTTACTTACCATCAATACTACAATTTTTAGCTTTTACACAAAAAAAAATTAACTTCACGTTTTAAAAGATAGTTTGTGTTTCGTTACGCGTAACAACTTCGTGCGTTTTGGTACGTCTTATAACTCTATCACACGCTTTGACCACATTTGTATTGTCAGAATTATCACCATCATCATCGTCGATATAATTTTTACTGTTAGTATCAGATTCGTCGTCGTTACTGTCATCATCACAATTTCATGTGTAAGTTTATTTTGAACTGTTTAACTTTTTTTATTATCTTAAGGACGAAATAAAAATTAATTTTTTAAGAATTTCCATAATTTATACGGATTTCTTTTACTTTACACACGTCGTTAGTATTTCCTTCGGGAGTGCAAACTTGGTATATATAGAGTCTAGGCCTGCCTGAAATAGATGTTTAGATGTACGATCATCTACCGTACACCTCTAGTTCATCAGTTAGGACCCCTAATGCAGAACTGGTCGGAGGCTGATATTTGTCAATATCATAAGAATTGCACGCATATGTTATAGTTCTTATCATAAAAAAAGAATTCTTCTCCTAATCTATAAAAATATGCGTACAATTTAGCCTGCACTGTAGTGTAACCTACAAAACAGTGCATGGTGATAAAACTGCTCTTTCTGACTTACATTTCCAAGTAACGTATAATACATCGTCACCCGCTACCACAGTAATTTCTACTTTTATTTCATTACTCGTGAGAAGTTTTGATATTTCTTGAGAGTTACGAACAATAGTTGTTTGTAGCAGATTCCCTCGCTGCCCGTATTTCCTCCCAAACGACTTTAAACACAGCTGTTTAACTGACGGGGGACTAGGATTTTTTTTAATTTTATTTTTGTCCAATAGTTTACCATCTGTATCATTATATTGATTATATATTCTTCTTTATATTTCTCCAATTTTATATTACTTAGCAAACCGCTAGATTGTGATTTGGAGCTATTTTCTCGGTTTTCCCACCTTAAAAACAGTCACGAATATTCGAATAAGTAATTTTATCAATAAAGTTATTTATTAAATAATTTGTGAGTATTATATTTTTGAGAAGGCTTTTACTATAAGTATGCTCCTACATTTCTACACAGTCGTATCCCCATGCTTGCCAAATCTCGCCCTGCACTTGAGCATGAGGTTATTTCTAAATGCTTTGTGACATAGTCGCCAAGAATACATTTTTTCTTCAGGACCATCATATATGAAGGATAAACAAGTTTTAATAGACTTACAATCGTAATCTGAATACCAATTTCTTTAAGCGTTTCAAAAAAATTTATATTTCTGTGAATCCCGTGAACGATTTCTATGAATTAGGACTTCACTGTAAACTAACGCTTTCGGTTAACATAAACTATCTTTATTATAAATTTCTAACAGCGCTGTTTAATTTTATTTCAACGCGTGTTCTTTAAAATTATTTTTCATGCCTTTTAGTACTTTGACTTAGTTGACCCTGATTTAAAAACTTTCATCTACTTTAAATTCTCTTTGACTTTGTGTAACTTTATCGAGCAAAATTCACAAGTCATTGTAAGGTAGACTACGTAATGGTCTGTAATATGACCAATCGGCTCCTTTACTAAATGGCAAAGAGCTTATGGTAACTCCTACAAGATAATGATCATTACAACTTGCTGGGATCCTATAAAAACTTTACTCAACGCTGCTGTTACACATTCAAATAGTCGTGTCTTATGAGACCCTTTATCTGTTTTAATAACCACTTCTTGACCGACCGAAAATTCATCATAAGTTTTGCAGTATCATGGATAATTTTTACTACAGTACCTGTTAAGGTTGTTGTCGAACTGTCTGGTAGGAGCAAACCCGACGATTCCGCCTGACGCAGCACTTCTTCCTCTCGCTCTGCACATATAGCGCTGGTCGAGGAGATCGTTTTGCTAGATTAGGTATCTGCTGATGTGGATGTTGAAATCTCTAGTAGAGTGCATTGTATACAACTTACCGTCTCTCTGAAAGAAGTAGATTAATTGTAATGAATAAAAACTGTATTAGTTAGATTCTCTCTTACACAAGTATAAAGTAATGATACGTACTATCATTGTCCGTGAATTTTCTAATTATCTCGTTTTTTTCGATCTGCCTTCCGGGATCTGCTGTTTTTTTGTGTATTTCGATAATGTAGTCCTGAATTTAGGCAAAAACCTCAAATCTGCCATGGATATCCTTTCTCATGATTTTATGAACTGCAATTATTAAAAAAAAAAATTTTTATTTTATTCCAAGCTATTTTGTACGCTGAGACATAATTTTTATTAAACACTTATTAACTCGCCTTATGTTGTTTGATGCTTGAAAAATCGCGAGCTGACTTTTTCAGTATTTTTAATCTCGCTATCATCACCTCGTCTGCAGCAAGGGTCACCATGTGGCACTTTAAAAATTTTTTTTTGAATAAACGATTGAACGATTTCAATTAAGGAGGCTTATTGGGCGATTTTAAGTAAAATTTTGGTTAGCTCTGAAATTCAGAGATTATACAAATAAAGTATGCCAGATTTTTTTAGAAAAAAAAAAATAGGTAGGTCAACACCTTCATTTTTGGGAAAATCACTTGTGAAAATTTGTCATTTTAACACTTAACCTTATCGAACTCTAAATTCAAATGACTACTATACAGTTATAAAATGCTGTGAGCCCAGAAACCAAATTGGTACATATACTTTAAATTATTAAGAATCCATTTCTTTAAAAAAAAGATAGGGTTAACACGTTAAATTTCGAGAAAAATGAAAGAAAAGTAATTTTTATCATACTGCGACGGAAGTAGGAACTTTTCTTCCGCTTCGAGGGAAAAAAATTCCTCCTCCCGGCACAGGATTGATGAAAAATCGTATACGCACCACGGGAGGAAATAAAGAGTCCTCAGATCACACGTTTATTACCCTCGGCTTCGCCTCAGGTAGCAATGCACGTGTGATCTAGACCATCCTTTACTTTCCCTCCCTTGGTGCGTAATGTACTATTATCGTCTTTTACGCATGCGCAGACGACAATGACGAGTTCTTATCGTTATTTTTATTGATATTTTACAAATTTGTAGGCCAATTAAACTGTTCAAATTTAATATGTGATTGAGATACTTGTTTACCATGATAATAAGCAAAAAATATTTTTCATATTCCTTAGAACCTTAGAGTGCCCTTCGCTTGGTACTGCACCAAACGCCCAAGCCTCCTTAACCACTGCACCATTCGATAATAATTTAACAAATTCTTTCAACATGCCTTCATTATTTAACACAATCAGGTTTTACCATCATTCTTTATTATATTTTTCAAGATTTTCTTAAAACTCCCACGTCTCACGTAAGTAAGCGAGTTGGTTGGACTTAAAAAAAAAATTTGTCTCCAGAAAGGAAGTTGACGATCGAGGAAGTATAGACATTGAGCTTCAGTAAGAGACTGATTTTACTCCGAGCATTTCTGTATAATGTTTCATTACCCTAACTCTAAAAATAAACTAACTATTTTCGAGGCAGGTCAAATGTATTTTACAACAAGTGATCTGTTGATGAAAAATTATTTAGTAGGGATGGTCAAGACTATACAAAAGAGCGGGGAAGTAAAAATTTTCCCGTACATTATGGGCTACTTTCAACTCACGAGATGTAAAAAACTATGCTTCATAATTATAACACCCTCTTTGCGTTCGTTTCGATGTATATGATAGGTAAGTTGATCATACGTCTCGCTTCGGGCGGGACCGACCCTCTTTTCAGCTATCCGTCCCGCTGTCCCCAACAATAGCAAAAATGCCCCGCTTTAGCAAAAATGTCCCGCTTTTGCCCGTAGATGCTGAAGCACCATCCCCTGCTAGTTCATATATAAGCAAGTGAAGTAAAATTCCTATTAATAATGAAACAGCTTTCATAGACGCTTTGTCAGAGCATATTATAATACAGGTGCAAAAAATGGATGTATCATTATTCAGAGACCTGCGCTCGTGGGTTATCTAGCGCTTACTTTTGGTTAGATATCCGATCTGGATATGTAAGGAACGTGACTTGTTTCAGTCCGATTGTCAATATTCGTTGTATTCGTTGGACGCAGTAGGGTCCGTCCGTTTAATATTTTGCGTTTGCAGTTTTTGTTTCTTCTTGA
The DNA here is from genome assembly GCA_030522625.1 of Copidosoma aretas. Taxonomy (NCBI): domain Eukaryota; kingdom Metazoa; phylum Arthropoda; class Insecta; order Hymenoptera; family Encyrtidae; genus Copidosoma; species Copidosoma aretas. The sequence goes on from JAPYYV010000583.1 coordinate 25,077, forward strand.
CCGTTTGTTTACCTTGCAGGACCAATAAATCATTTTAACGTATAGCTACATCCACGAAAAAAAAATTCAAGAGGGCACTTGGACTCGAACGAAGGACCTTTTGATTTGCAGTCGAACGCTTTACCGCTAAGCTATACCCTCGTATGTAGGAATATTACTCTTACGTTAAAAAGATTTATGAATTTGAAAAGGTCTACAAAGGTGTTAATTGATAAGGACCCCAACCAAACGCCCTTATCTATGAGGTACATCCAATTATTATTACCTCTTCAATAAGCTCACCTAATGATCGACACAGATGTGATGCTACTGTATGCTTACAGCTCTCCATCACTAACATCTCCCTACTCCATGTAAAAGTAAAACTTCTTAATGCGCTTAACATTGAGCAAAGCACGCATAGACTTGCAGTCCCCATTGTGATGAGGACAAGCGGTGACCTGTCTTGGAAGCTGGAACGGTGGATAGCCTGTCATATCAGTGACTGTTAATCCAAATCTTTCAAGCCACTTTTGTTTTAGTTCTCCAATTACAAAAATCGTGGACGCATCAACAAGATTCTCTCGCAAGACTTTCCCGTATCTGTGTACTTCTGTGTTAATTTATGCCACGCAAAGGGTGCTTTAAAGAGAAATATTTGTGCCTCATTATCAGTGTTGAGACGGCGAATGGCTAGTCCTTTAAGAACATAATCATTACCTGGCTTTTTAAAGCCTTACATATCCACCACATATTCCATTTTTATTTTTTCAACTTTTCATAACCTTTACGTTCGGGGAATGATGATTTATTCGTTGAAAACTTGTCTGATAAATTTCTCAACCAAGACTTATGTCTATCATCATCATCCTTAGTTGAAAGTTTCTGATACTTAACGTCACTGGTGAATTTGCTTATTGTCGGTTTAAGCGACATAACAATTTAGAAGATTTTACAATCTTTACTATCTTTTTCTTTAGCCTTTTTTTCTGCCCACTCCTCAGTGTGTCTCTTCTCAAATTTTTCCCACCCTACTTGTTGTCGTTTATCCTCTTCTCTGTTCTGCTGCCCTTCTCCATGACGGATGAAATACGAATGATGCTGGCAGCGCCATGCATCGACCTTTATAGCCTCACATAAGTTTCTTGACGTGATCACTCATCGGACTATACTGAACAATGCGATCGTGTAGAATCAAGCAATAGGCTGATGTGTTGGCGTGAAAATTGTCATGCGATTCAAATTCCAGACGAACATCTACTAAAGCGTTTTTTAGTGTCTCATTTTGCTCGGAGCAATCAATGTCTATGAAAGGTGCGGTGCTCAGAAAACCATATCTATCCAACAAAGATGCGCGATTTTGGCCGTGTTATGAATTCCGTGAATTAGCATACATTTCATACAACAATGCATGTTGATTTTTCGTTATATGAAGATTAAGATCACCGTAAGGATGATACTATAAATTCAAGTAGAGTTTGACATTTCTTATGTTGCAGTGATCGAACTTGCTAGCATTAGCATCTTTCTGATTGTTGCGATCAGTTTGGAATGCCAAAATAACGTATCGTGGCTTTTCCAACTAATTGGACATCTTAAGTGTCCATATATGTTTCGATGTTGTGGGTAAGAGTGTATATTTATAGAGTTATCATGTTCGGAAACTCATGTCTATGAACTGTTTTCTTTTGTAAATAATTGGGCAGACGAATTTTATGAGAATCTTCAATAACAACATAGGGCATAAGCCATTCAAGCTTCGATATTAATACTTTAAACTTGTCCTAAGTTACTACCGTATTAGCGGCACCATCAACCGAAAGGAATTCCTTGTTGAGCAACTGCATTTAAGTCATTTCTTGATCTCGTAAGTATGAGTTCGTGTTTTACATTAACAACCATCATACGATAGTCTTTAGCAAAACCCAATATCAGACTAAAGGGAATCATGATGTTAAAGTAGCTATCCTCAGTTAGACCGAGAGCGTGATTGCCTTTCCAACCTGCATTCTGACTCATTATGTCTTGATCAGGTGTAAGTGTCAACTAATTTTTCATGAGGGTTGTCAGACATACATTTTTACACTTATCTATCTCTATACAATTTATGTCGTGTCTTATTTCTTCAAATAAGTAACAGATGGCGTTATTTACCAATTGAGTATAGGTCGGTTTTGTATTACCATCTGCCTTAACTAATTTCCTGTAAATGTGTAGGTAACTGCGAGATGGTAGCAGACATAAATCTTGATGTTGAATTAAAATACGGATTTCATCACTATTACTATAAGTTGCGGATGCGTATGGTTGATGAGCATGAATCATACAATGCTCGATGGATTCGTCAAAGGTGACAGGAGACTGAATGCTTAGAATCTCTTCCATGTTTAACGCAACAGAATCAGAACACACACGTTATCTCCCACCAGAGCCTTTTATTTTTAATCCTAGACTTTTTAGAAATTGAACATTTTGAAGCATTATCTGTCTTCTCTGCTGATGTGTTGATAGTTTGACTGTTCATCGTTGACTGATCGCTGGTGTGCATGATGAGCTGCTTATATAGCTTTTATGATTGTATACAATTCCCATTACGATATTGGTATTATGTGCAACCTCACTGTTATAACCTTTCCACGAAAATTGAATAAATCACCGTCCTGATCGACGATGCGTTGTTGAATATGATCAATTATACGTCCAACATTCAGTAAATAAATAATTTGAGAAAGAACTTCAATAATCTCGTATCCTGGCGGTACAGCTGGAAAAAATTCTCGAATCGTATGAACTTTTGATCCGTTTATGTACGTTACAGTAGTGATGTTGCACTCTACCCGTAGTGCGTTTACTTTGAGAATAGCTACAGGTAAGTCCGAGTTGTGAGTAAAGTTTTCCACGATTGTTCGTTCAGTGAAACCCAACAATCGTCCTATAGAATCTTTCGGTCTAAAATAAATGGTTTCACTGCACGTGATCACGGTGCGAAGCATGTTACTGTTTGGTTTGACATCAATGAGAATATCGTCAGATTGTAACACGTTTACTAAAAATGACTTATTATCTCGAATTTTGTAGCTGCCTATTGGTCAAACTACCCCTCGATCACCCACGTAAAATTTAATATTGCTTCCGTCAATATTTGGAATTGAATTAAACGTCAAGAGCTCAACCAATCGAAGAACGTAGTTGTATTTTGACGATAACCCGATAGGTGGCTAATATTGCGCTTCTAATACAGAAGAAGTACCCGACAGACTTAGTGTTAATGTTTCTTCCATGACCGCCTAAGAGCATAAAAATGATTTATAACCATGTCATCACCTTATATACTTTTTGATAGAAATCTTAAGCACAAATGACCGCAGTTGTAAGGATTAAAGTCTTGATATTTTTCATAATTATATTTAACTTTACCAACTCCAAGGTACATAATTAAATCGATCGATGGCTGTAGATTACCAAAGCTGTCAAAGTAAACGACATTATTACCACGTTTTCGATATGCCAACGCTTAAAATACCCAAAGGATTAACATTCTGCGCCCACCGGAAACCTTTGTAAGGTAGTGATTGAGTCATTGCCCAGCCATATAAATTATCAACGTCGTAATACATCAGGTATTCTTCATCTTCATCAGAGGGATAGCCTTCTCTCATATACTGGTTATTGGCTATAGCATAGCGATTACAGCATTGGCTGATTCCGCCACGTGTACCACGTCGTACGAACACCACATCAACATGGCATCCCATGTCAGGCCTGGTGTTGTATAATAGTGAGCAAGGTCCATCTCATATGTTTCAAGACAATCATTTCTGAAGTTCTCAAATACTTCGGCTAGTAGAAGAACATTTGTCTTCAAATATAAATCAGAATACTGTCCAAGTGTCTCGATGTTGAATGTATTCCAAATATTTTTGGCATGCTCATACTTTTCGTCAGATATATGAGACTTATACAAGCTACTGTAGAATTCATCTTTCGAAGGAAGACTCTCCTCTTCGAGCTTCCAAAAAGAAAAGATGTAGTCGTATGGGAAGACTCCTTTTCTTTTCAACAAACTAATCTGATGATGCGTGTATTTGTCATTTTCAGAAAATACTCTCTCCAAAATCTCAAACTTCTCAAAATATGATGATAGTTTATCTAGAGACGAGGCCATAAATTTAAAGAAGTCGATAAAGCGTAGGTTTATGTCAGTTCCTTCAACGGATTTTGTGAAAGATATGTATCTTTCTTTCATTTTCGGAAGAATCTGTACTCGTCTGGGAAAGCATGCTGCTATCTCTTTTATGAATAAATGTGAAGTATAACCACCTAAGTTGTGGAAAATAACTGGAATTACTTTTGAGTCTTGATAGTTTAGGTTGCATAAATTATATGCAGGGCCACGATATCTAAAAATAATACATAATTAATAAATTATAATAAAAATAACATGATCACATAAGAAAATACTCTTAGTTCTCACTTTCCTGTAAGATCGCAGTGGTCTCGAATCTTCTTATCTTCGCATCCAGATTCTTTCTCTTGTAATTTTTCGACATCTGTTTCAATTCACTCTGAGCAAATGCAGAGGTTGAGCCCTCTATAGTATAAAATAGTCAAAAGTTCTTGCATGTAAACAAACAGTGCTGACGGCGGAAGACAAGGTGTGAGCGCCTGAGGGAGAGTCGGGACTGCGGAAAGGGAGGGGATCGCGGACGTTGTCATTCTCCCTCTAGTCTGCCAATCACAAGCAGCTGTATGCATGTATATATGCTCCAAGCCGTTTGTTTACATGCAAGAATTTTTGATTACCTTCTGCTGCAGAGGGCGCAACCTCTGCGTTGGCTCGGAACAAATAGGCTGCTGCACGTTTAGCACAAACCACTCACTCAAGTCTGTAGTTGAGTAAATTACTTTCGATTTTGTGTTGAAACACTTAGCTTCAGCATTCTCTGCATCATCATTTACAATCACATACTCAGCTGTTAATATAGTATTTATCTTCAAGCTATGATGCTGTTCGAGAGTTGATTCGACTTTCTTTATGAACTGCTGTTCGGCGTCTTTCAAAAACTCGTGGAGATCTAAACGTTTTACATTTGAAATCACTGCTGTTTTAATACGGTTTTCAAAGGCACTGTTAACATCATCTAAACTGATAGAGTTTTCCACTGGTGCAGCTGTACCAGAGCCTACAACATCGGGCACAAAAGCACATGGTTCATTTTCAAACACCTCTGCTGCTACGGTAACTTCTGCCTGAGTATCACTAGAGGCTGCTTGGAAATTTTCCGGTTCATTTTCAAACACTTTTACTGATTCTACAACTTCTAAGCGATCGCGAAGTAGTTCTATAACTGTTTTTATTAAAGCTATAGCAGTGTGAAGTTTTTGTTTGTCTGATACTGTAAGACTTTCTTGTTGACTAAAAGTATCGGCTCTTTGCAGAGTTATATACCCATAGTTTAAAAATCTTTGTACA
>JAPYYV010000584.1:0-31525 GCA_030522625.1 Copidosoma aretas
TTGAGTCCCACACTACCGTAGACCCTACGGTGTGCGTAAATGCATTTTTCCTCCTACCACAAAAAAAAAAAAAAAAAAAAACTGCACTACCTCTACTACCACTTTCAGTACTCCCTCTATCACTTAAACTACTACTACCATTACTAATACTGCTTTTTCTACTACTGAAACAAGTACTCCTACCTCTACTTTTACTACTACGTCTACCACTACCACTACTGTTACTTCTAATACAACTTCTTTTACTACTACCATTACTACTACTGCTACTAATCCTACTTTTATTACTCCGACTACTACTATTACTACAATCACCGTTTTAACCACTACAACTACTACCACCACGACTAATGATTCTACTTCTTTCGCTCTTACTACTACTACTTTAACTTTTCTCACTCTTGCTACTACTACTTATATACCTACTACCGTAACTACTAACACGACTTCTACTCCTACTACTACTACTTCTACTATTACTAGCTCTTTCACTAATACCACTACTACCACGACTACATCTTTCACCATTGCTACTACTACTTGTTCTATTTATACTCCCACCACTATTACTACCGCTACTACAACTACAACTATGACTCGAACCACTACTAGGACTTTTACTTTTACTAATACCACTACCACTACTACAATTACTGCTATTTTCTCTTCATTTACTACTACTAACGCTAATATTACTAGTAACACGACTGCTACCTCTACCACTACTACTACTACTACTACCACTTCTACTACTACCACTACTATTACTACTAACACCACTGCTACCCCTATCACTGCTACTACTTGTTCGATTACTACCACTACCATGAACACTACTACTAACACGACTACGTCTACCACTACCGCTATTATTACGACTACTATTACCAGTACTCCTACTAATACTATCACTGCTACTACCAAGATGCCTTTCACTAACACTACTACTACTACATCTACCACGACTACTACTAGTACTTTTTCTACTACTCCCAGTTATACCTTTCTCTTTACACTACTAACACTACTACTTTTATTACTACTACTCCTACTATTAATACTACTACTACTATTACTACTACTGCCACTACTACTAGTACTACTTCTACTGCTTCTACTATCCCTACCACTTCTACTACCACCACTACTAATACTTCTTCTTCTCCTTCTGATACTACTGCTACTACGAGTACGTCTACTACCACTACTACCACTACCACTATATATATATATATATATATATATATTTCTATTCCATATAGTTAATACGTGTGCGTCGAAAGTAATTGTTTCGTAACGTTACCCACACGTTTTTTCTCATAATCAAATGTAAGGTAAAAATCAGGTAATAATATCCTGCTTTTTAATGATTGTCCATAGTAAATCTGACTCACCTTGCACCCCCGCGCTTTTTCAGTTTTCCCCCTCACAGTCCTTATACATCCCTTGCACGCCCCCCCTTCCACATTTCTAAGTATACATATGTTGTTTTTTCCGTTTAAAAATTTTGTTTTGCCCTTACCACCTAGTGTCCCTCTACGGCCCCCCAGAACCTCCTATTATTCTACCATAGCCCCTTTACGTCCTTCCATGCTTTTATACGCCCCTTCGCGCCCCCTATTTTTGTTAGGTTATGTCTTACTTACCTAACAATCGGCAAGGGCTTAAAATTTATGTGAGTCTCAAATTTTTGAACCCCCCACCGCCCCCTCGTATTCTAACCAATTCTGAAGATGGCCAACATAACCCGAAAGATAAATTCTCGCTGAAGTCTCCTGAAAACAGTCGTATTATACTGATTACAGACAAATCCTTTCACTAAAGCCCTCTAACATCATCGGACATTGCCAACAACAACCGATTACAGCTAAAGCCGCTCCTTTCCAGCCCCTCGTGTTTTTTTGTTATGCCCGCACGTCTCTTTCGGCAAATCGACAGAGGCACAACAAATAAACGTGACCGTTAATCATTTAACTACTGAAACACATAACGGGAGATCGGTACGCTCGAGCTCAATACGGAATAAATTTGAAATATAACTTAAACACCTACAACCAAATAACCAAATAGACTTACCCGCTTACACTGTCTATTAATAGATCATTTCTTTATTAAGAGTGTAGGCAGAGGAGTATATTGGGTTTCGGTATAAAGTACAAGGCATAATATGCTACATCATACCCTAATAACACGCTATTACAGAAATCAAGCAGAGCAACCGATTCATGCACATGATACAAAAAACTACGTGTGTGCAAACTTCAAATGTGTTGTAGTCCAACAAACTATAACAAAAAAGTAACTGGCTAAGAATTACTAATGGGGAACAATGTTCTTTTCATAAAAAATGGGGTATGCTCTCTTTTTCCGTGTATTATACTTACTACATATGTGTATTATAACTTCGATCATGATGTAAGTAGACAAGGTTTGCTGGATAGCACACATTTTTGACAATGGAGAAAACCAATTATATTTTAGGGTGAGTAAGCTCTATATTTGTCTACTAGAAAATATGTGTTTCAATACAATGTTCTACTACTACGTGTTAAAATAAACAAATTTGTTTTACTATAGCGGAAAATAAAAAAATGTGACCAACAGTAATACTGGATATGAGCCACGTACACTTCAGCCTAATACTCAATTCAAATAAATTAAAATCCACGCATCTTAAATCAAATCACCAAATTCACTCGCACGATTACAAAGTTCATCATAAATAATTTATCCACTAATCAAAACTAATTTCAAAGAAAAGCTTAAATATGTATTTCTGGCTCCTTTAATCGAATAAGCCAATACTTCAACCTAATATCCGAAGGGAATACAAATATTTAAAGTTAAAACTATTTATTGTTTTTATTAATTGGGTCACTGATAGAGCGGAGATATTATAATTATTTCAGAAGTTATTATAGATTCGCGTATTTTTTGTCAGTCGAGAAGAAAGTGGCATTAATCTAGAAAAAAATTTTGAAAAAAACTGGTACGCATGTATCACGATATACTTTTTCGGCACTCAATATATGTAGATACGGCTGATTAAGCCCCTAGATACGTTGATACGGCTGATTGCGCCAAAATTTGTTCAGTAATAATCTCAGCTCAAATTTTAAATTAATAAGACGCAATGAAAATCAAACAATTCATCCTTTTAACCTTATATTTATGGATCAGTAATAAAAAAAGTTTATACGTGTAAAACTGTGTTGAACAAAATTTTGAAAAAAGTGTAAAAATTGAGAAAATAATTAATTTATTTGAAAATTAACAGATTAATAAAATGAAAAAGACAATAATTAATATATCGAAAAGCTGCAACTAAAATCTATTTTTAAAGTTATGAAAAACTTAATAAATAAATTGTTTAATAGTTTATTATTTTAAATTAATAAATACCCAAACAAACTTATTAATAAACAGTAATTTAATATTAAAATTAAAAATGATTTCTAAACTGTATTATAGAAGGTAGTGATGTGTAGCTTTCTGAGAGAAGTAGCTCGTAGTTAAGTCGACACAGTACACGGCTTGTATGCGCGAGATCTTGAGTTTAAATCCGGTGAAAAAAGGTTTTTTTTTAGAAATCTAAAATTTACTTACTTTACATGTTTTTAAAGGGGGAAACAGTTGAAGACATTGATTTACTTCCCGGTATAATACTTAAATAGAAGTATAACTTTAATTGAATTATTTTATACATGGAAGGATGCTATCAATGGTTATCTCATATACTCCCAGAGTTATCCTAAAAAATCTGGGGGTGGGCGCGCTGAGCACGCACGGAGGCAAAGCTCCAATGATATATATATATATATATATATATATATATATATATATAGAGAGAGAGAGAGAGAGAGAGAGCTGTCATGTCAATACCCGTTGTTCTCACTGAGACATGCTATCTTTCAAGCATACGGAAACAAAAAGAATTAATTTATCTAAAATGGCGAATTAAATAATACAGACGCAAGAATATCAAGTCATAGTGAGAAGCAATACCTACCAAATTGGGTAATGATTCAAATGAAAACTGAAAAAAATAATTAAAGATTGAATTTCATCTTTTCGAATAGTGATTAAAAGACCAATCTTTTAGATCGTATGATCAATCTCAAAAGTGGTGGACTATAAACAATGGAAACAAATCAGAAAATACTAATCGATTCTAAAATAAGAAAATAACAACAATGAGAAATTGTTAAAGGATCTTATTTGGGAACAGTATATTTGTATAATAAATGGTTTCAGAGTAAATCTTAAATCAAAATCCATTCAAGTTAAGAACTTCTTTTAAGGTAGTTGCTCCCAATTTATAGGTACACATAAAAAAAAGTTATATACTTTAATAAAATAGCATAAAATCATTTTTATAATAATATGTGATACTGGTACATATACAAGGTACATCGGAAATTTTTTTAAAATTTTTTATTTATTTATTGATGAAGCTATAGCGTAAATAAAAAAAACATCAGTTTTTGTATCCATCGGTTTCAATAATAATCCGATTTTCATGTAGAAAACTTGTTTTCTTCTGTAGTGAAATACTTACAAATTTACAATCTTCGATTTGCTAAAACAGTCATATTTTTGTTAAAATTTCATTTGTTTATAAAAATTCAGAAAAATATTTTTAAAAAATGCATTTTTAACAATACGTACGCCTTTTTTTACCAAATCGGAGATAGTGAATGTGTAGGTATTTTACTAAAGAAGAAAACTAGTCTTTGTTTGCTAAAATTGGATAAATATTGCAAATTTTTTGAAACAACCATTGTTTTTTTTTGTGTACGTGATAGCTCCATCAATAAATTAGGAAAAAATTTGTAAAAATTCTACGATGTACCTTGTACGTCCACCAGTATTACACAACAATATAAAAATGATTAATTGCTATTTTATTAAAGGATATAAGATTTTTTAAGGACACCTATATATTGGAAGCAACAACCTTAAATCTGTACCATGCATCAGAGATCCTTGAGGTAGTAAAGAATATAAATTCGGAGAAACAACAGCTCAGATCTCCAGATTTAATGCAATTAACATTCCTCTTATGATTGTCACTACATGTAATTTAAATGCTGTTAAATAGATGCGAAATCACCTATGTACCTAGTACTTGAAAATGTTTAGAAATGTATAAATTAATTTATGGTTTTAAAATGTATTACGAAGGGTACAATAAATGTTTTACAAAAAATTATAAAACTTAGCTTGAAAATAATATTAAGTACTCATTTTACTTATAGTAAATTGATTATCCTATATTTGCTATATTCAGATAGCAAAAGTAAGTTTATACATTACCTTAATCATTTTCACAAAAAATCTTAATCAACCAAAGTAGTATTTGGGCAAAAAAATGATAAAAGACATAAATTAGTAAATCTTCTTATTTACACAATCAGAATTTAAAGAAAAAACCTTAGAAAGTAAATAACGAATATTTTATATGATTGAAATATAATCTCAGAAAACCCGTATGGAAACGAGTTTAGTAAAAAATGAAGAATCAAAAAGCTAAGAGGTCAAGATGGCAGAAATAATGCAAAAACCGTAAGCTTTATACGAACAGGCCTCCGTTAGTCTCTTTTAAGCGCAAAATAACAGACATTTTCATTTTTTGTAGTCAATACTATCAACACATAAGTTTTGACTCCAACAGGATATCAGCAAAAATTTTAGAAGATGATGATCGATATAGATGTAAAAGATCAAAGATAACAGACTATTTTTCCAAGGTACAAGGAGCGAAGTAGATATATTTTTATTGGAAGAGCACTGTTATCTTAAAGACGAAATCTTAAATACTTAAAGCGTTATCTACAGTCACAGTAAATCTTTTGTAATGACAAACGATAGAACTATTGTTTGCATCCTTTACTTAAGAGTGCTTAAATATAGATTACCGTAAAAAGTAAATCTCAGCGTAAAGTAACATTGGATGGAAGTATCAATCATTAGATGTTCTGATCAGAGGAAATTTGACTCTGAAAAATAATTCTGTAAGCCGGCCCATCATTCCTATAAAGCACATGTTTTGAATATCTTATTATAAAGACTTATTCAAGGTTATGAGAATGGTTACTTTACTTGACAATAATATAGCTAGTGCTTAGTATCATGAAATTTTTTTCATAAAATTTTTTTGTTTAATTTTTCAGATACTAAAGCTTGGAAAAAAAATATAATGAATTACTTTAATCTTTTCTAATTTAAGTCTGATTTTCAATTTTTTGGGCTTATTCTCTTCCTTAAATGAATCCATTAGGAGACATCACGGAAAAAATTGCACAAACCTACATAGGTTTCCCAGAAAATTCAATTTTTCACTTAATATTTTTAATTCTATATAAACAATTCAATTTTCTAGGAAACCTATGAAAATTTTCGATCTTTTCTCCGTGAAGACTCCCAATGGATTCATTCAAGAAAGAGAAAGTGCCCGAAAAATTAATCATTACATGTGAATTGAGAATATTAAAGTAATTTATTGAATTTCTTTTCAATCTTCGGTATCTGAAAAATTTAACAACAAGATTCAATGGAAAAAATTGCATGCTATAAAGTAGTAACCATATCATTGTCAGATAAAGTGACACTCATAAATTTTAACAAAAATTTATGATGTAATATTCAAAATATGGGCTATATAGAGGTGATGAGCGAACTAAACGAATAAAAAACAGTGTTAAAAAACTATAAGCCATCCGAGTTACTATATTTACAAGGAAGCAGCGCCATCTAACAGCATCAGTGGATGCAGGAACTGTACTGAACATGCGAGCTGACACAGCTCGCTCGCCTTTTTATTTTACCGGAAACAGCTGCAAGCATACACTCTTTCATACAATTTCTTCAAAGGTTATAATAATATTCTTTGAGGACTAATAATATTCCATTTGTTGTAAATGTATAGTATAAAATTAAACAAACTTAGTGCGTAGCTGTTTATTCCTGGGAGTACCTCGAGTCGTCCCACCTTCCTGGCTTTTCTAACAAGTAGTGAGCTTTTAGCCAGTTTTATTTTAGCCACTTTGAAATAAATCAAAACCTTTTACTTATATTTTTTGTATTGATCGAATATTATGCTCGCTTTGATCCTTGTCAGTGAGTTAGCATCTTCAGCTATACCTAAAACATTAGAAAACAAAACTTTTTCTATTAATTTATATTAATATTGCCGTAATTATCCAGCCAACTGAATGTTTTACAATATTTAATATAATATTTACATAATATTTGCAGAGAAGGATGTTAATATTTTAGGAATAGTGTTATCAAAATATGTTAATAGGCGTATAATATTAATTGTTTTGCCCTAATAAAATTTTATTGTTATGTTTAAAGGTGCTTCCCTGAGTTCTCATCGCTCACGAGCAACATTACACTCTGCAACCTGCTCTGCCAATATTTTTTTTTCATTACGATATTTATCAAGATTACGACGTCCAATTCTTGCGGTATTTCGTAGTAAATCGCCTCTAAATCCAATGCATTTATCAGTGAAAAAGAGGATTCTTGGATCTGTTGTGAATCAACCGCTTATGCATAAACATTTTCTAGTGCCTACAATGATTCAACAAGGATGCAAAGTATGTTTATATAAAAAAAATTATATGATGTTTTTAGAGCATTGTCTTATTAATTCAACAAAAATGGAGTTATGCTTAGAACATGTTTGGACAGAATGTGTTACGGCCTTAACGTAAGTAAAAACCACTGGTATATGACTCACAAAGCTTAATAAAATTATATATTGCTGAATGTTATTTTTGAAAAAATATTCTTCATTTTCGTTTTACACTGCAGAACCAACTTTAATGATTGGTGAGGTGTTTTTTACACTTGATAAAGTGAGCGGGAGGTGCGCAAAAGTTTATTGTCGGTGTTTAAGTCTATTAAATGTGACTAATGCAACGAGTTGAAATTCGAGTGACAGTCCGAGCCTTCTTAGGTAGTTTAACCAGAATTTCGTCCACTGAGTTTTCATGGAATTTTCAACAATCCACGGGCATAACCCTGGTCTAATACGGAATGGTACGGGAAAAAGTTGAGCTAGGAAAAATGGGAAGAAAATATAATGAAGGTGATAAGGAATACACGAAATATCAGTTTGAGTGTATGTGGAAACCTACCAAATCTAGATTCTTCTACTCTAAAAGTTTTTTAATTCTGAAAACGAGATATTTTTAATTGATCCATAAAAAATGTTTTTCTGAATCAACCTATCAAGTAGAAATGGGTTGACCCTCGACAATTGTCTTCAGCGATTGTTCACATTTTTTTATTGTATTTAAAGTTTTTCTACTATTAAGTTTTTTATGTTGCTGTTTTCCCTATTCTACAAATTTTTTTATCACATAGTGGTTGCAATTTTACGAATCATATAATTTTTTCTAATTTGAGAGTTAGTCCAACTCTAGCTTTTACCATTAGGTGTATCAATAATGTAAAATTCAGCTTTTTTGTAATTAGTATCATTTATTCATGACATATTTTTAGACATAGTATCTTTCACATTATTCCATCGATGTTCAAGATGTACTTGGTAACATCATGCCATTATGCGAACGAAACAAAGTCAAAATCCTTGAAGTATTGTCCAAATTGCTGGTTCATCTTTTATTTGGATCTATTCGTCATAATCGTAAATATTCCTTTGTCAAAGTAATTTAGTGTAAATGAAGGTTCAAGATAACCCCTTAGTATTTACAAATAATAGGAAACCGAGCATTCTTTTACAAAAAATAATAGCAGCTTTAAATTTAATCGTTTGATTTGTGTTTAACTGAATACGATTTTGTAACTATTGTAATTAAAATGCTTTTTATTCGGATTCCAAGAGAGTGCACCTAAATTATCGGATTTTTTTATCTAAAATAATGTAAGATTTTGTTCTAAAAGTATCGTCCTGCACTTTTGTTTTAATTGTGAGTTGGAAATGATCACTTGGTATGCCATACTTACGTTAATAAATGACTATATTCGTATCAATTACATCATCTAATATTATAATACCCTGTTCGTTCTGAACATACAAAGGATATCGTCAGGTTTCTGTTGATGCTATCCTAGTTATGAAATGACATGTGGTCTTAAGCCGCTTAGTAATTATGCAATAGCAAGTTTCTACGAGTCTAAAATAAGGAGTTTAAATTGATAAATTTAATTTTAATTGCCTATTTGCTATAAATCCTTTCTACCTTCTTCTGAGTTGCTGAAAATATTGAAGCAAATATTCTGCTTGAAAACAGTCGTTCAACAAGTAAAAGTATAAAATTTAATTTCATCAAATTTTTGACTATTGTTGCTCCAAAGTCTATGAAATACAGACCTTTTGTACATAGCTTTAAGTGTTAACATTGAATAATTTTATTATTTTCTCACCTGATCTAGTGTCAGTGGATCTAGGCTACTACTTACATATCTACGTCAATTATTTCTTGTATGGAAGTCGAACTTGCTGATCACTGATACTAGTTAGTAAGTTTATATACTGATACCTCTCGTTTTATTGAGAGTTTTACAGGAACTTTCGTTTCAGCATTGCTACAGATTTTACAATTCTCGCTACATTATGCAGCGTACTATCAGTGTATATTTGTATAAATTGAACTTAACCTTATCTCTAGCTTTAAAAATCTTACTTCTGGATTACAGTTCTTTATTTTATTTCTTGCTATAACAATTCATCATAATTTTGGAAACAATTAAAATTCTAGTGTCTCTATTTTAATGCTCTTTTATTTCTTGCTTTGTAACTACAATCACACGAATACACTTGCACATAGCCGCTGTTTGCAAATCATATTTATGTTATAATTATACACTGTTTTACCTCGCTTTGACACTTTAATTTTTTTTATCTCCACACCTGGTAACGTTGACCTCTTATTTACATTGAATTCTGAATAAGATATACCTTGCCGTCACCATTTTCATTCTTGCCGACCGCTTTTGCTGACACCACTTAACACTCACTTTCGAACTTTTTTTAGGTAGCTTTCAACTTTCTCTGTTACTTTTGTTTCACTGAATGGCTCACATTTAATTACCACGTTATCTTTTCTCTCATGTCTCGCTTCCTTTTCTTTAAGCCACTCTCGCTGTCTTATGTATATTTCCACTACACTAATTCTTTCTTTGTATTCAGATATTGTCTTCTAAGCAACTCTTTCTTTCTTTCTCGCTCCTTCGTCAGGATATTTGGCCATTTAATCTCTAGCTTGACTATTCATTTTGCGGCTGCCTCTTTCACTTCTCGTTTCTTTGCTTCCATTTTTTCTTTTACTTTTCTTATTTGTTCATTAATGACTGTTTCATTATCCTTCTTAATTATTGTTACGCCGAGTTGCTCTAGCGTTTTTTTAACGGTGACATTACTTCTTTTGTTTGGTTTTGGCATCATTTTTTTTTCGTGGCTGGCTTTCTAGCCTTACCCCACTCCGTATTTCACTACTTATTTCTACTTTGAACAATACTCCTATGTAGTTTTTACTAATGATTCTGTCTCTTGATCTTTTGTATATTTTTTTTTACCTTGTTTCTCTTCTCTGTCTGTGTTTTGCTATATTATTGTCTCACTCAACTTGTGCCCGATGTTACGCATGTGTGCACTCCACGGCTTCTGTGACAAAAGTCCCACTGATACTATAAATTAGTCATTCTGACCTGCACTTCTACCTAAAACTAATAAAGAATGCAAGTGGCCTATTGTCTTTTTATTAGGAATGTTCTAGTTCTGCTGCTAAACTATTATTCATAAACTTAGCATTTTAAATCAAATTCACATAACTATAAACTAAACGACGTTTGTTAGCATAATAACTTACGAGAGTTTTCCGAGCCTACAAATACTTTTTACCTGTTAGAGTAGTATACCAAATAATGTTGGCTGCCTCACCCATTGAGTTTAATATCAAATAATAATGCTTGAGAACAATATATAATTTACGATTATAATGTTCTAGAGGCTTGTAAGAATATTCTAAGACTCAACTAATTTATTAAAATTATCTTTGAGTTGAAGTAGCATATCTTCTGCAAGGCCTTATGTCGTCTTTTATTTACTTAATTTTTCGATGTTGGTACATACATTTTTGATCTTGACTAAGATGGCTTTTTGTGCTTCGAAAAATGTATCCATGACGAACGTTTAACAATTGTAATGCTCAGGGCAATAAAACTAAATCTCATAAAAACTATTCTCTAACTAAACCTTAGAGGATCGAGATGACTTCTGAAATGAAGAATTAGGAGATTTTTACTTGAGTGAGACCAATTGATGATACCTTATAATCAAGCCTTCATAGACTCTTATGACTAGTTCTTAATACTATAATATAATTAACTAAAGAACTAATTATCCAGCTGGGGTAAAGGGAAAGAGGCTCGTGCGTACAACTGGCATGATAAGTGTCAGACCCCATCTTATAAACGACTGTGTGTTAGTATTTAAAAAATTTCTAGAGTAAGTTTAAATACTAATATGCCTTGTTGGACCCCTAAATATAAAATATACATCGAACTTCCCTTACAAACTCGATAATTCGAATAGAACTACTTTTTGCGTGCGTGTGTGTACAATTGAATGACACCCACACATGCACATGATTAGAAAAAAAAGGGGAATCATTTCGTCCTGGACCGCTGCACTTAAAGTTAAAAATTATTTAAATATATGTAATTGAATGGAGTTGGAACTTGTGTAACTAGCAAATATTTAACATTAATTTTTTTCACATCAATAACCTTAAATTCGCTAAATTTTATTTACTTAAGGTAGCTCCCTTGCCTACATATAGATATAAAAAGTTTGGCAGACAGACGTCACACTATTAAAACCCGAGTACAGCCGAGTGTAGCCGAGGCAGTCAAAGTCCAGCTGCAGTCGGGCGAGCACACATACCTATAGGTATACATGTAGACCTAGCAGAAGGGCGGTTTACCGTCTCATAACCGTCTAAGACAAATTTTTATTTTCTTTTTTTGCAAATATCTCAAGAAAATGCCTCGCTACCTGCAACTTCTAAAGTGTCATTAGAAAGAAGAGAAATTTTTCTACAAGTACCTCATAATGTGTCTGCTAAGATAGTTCAATCTTCATCGGAAAATGCACGCGTAACTTATTTTCTAATGCTATTCCATAAGAGCTAATATTAAAGATTGAACCTTTGAGTTCAAATTTCTCGAGATTCTGGCAGGCTTGGGGTATAAACAAGAATACCATTGGATTCAGCGGATCAAAATATATAAAATTAATTATATGGCATTGCGTAAATTTTTGCAAGGAAGCTACCATAATCTCGCTCTGTAATCAATGAATGTTAATTAAAACAAAGTATCCATGGCAAATCTTGAAAGTAATAAATGGATATCGAAATTTGTATAGTGATATCAAGTAATAATAGAAACAATTCAGGAATAAAGGATTGTCGAATGATTGCTAAATCAAATCGATTTTTTTTTAAAACAGAGCCAAATTCAGTTTAATAAAGCCACCATTCGTTCAATAAAAATTTACCGTACTAGATATTTAATTACTTTATATTCATAAAAATTTCTAATAACTACTCAGTTTCTAAACCTTCACTCTGAACCCTTTGACAAAGAACTCAGTTAAGACCAGCATCCTCAAAGTTTTTTTTAAGGTTATAGCGGGACTGGCTGCAGACTAGTAACCACTTAAGGTGGCTTCAGTGCAGCGTGTGGTGCCGCACAGTGAAAAATTTCGACTTTTTTTGTTCAAAACCTAATATCTCAAGAACAAAAATAGATAGCCAAAAAGTTATTTTTGGAGCCTCTTCACCACATTATAAAAAATACGAAAGACCTACTTAGATCTTTGTAAAGCTGTTTTCTAACTTTAAATATTTGCCTAAAATTCTAATTTTGTTACGAATAATCAGTAAAGCCGTCAAAAAAGTTTGGTATTACAGAATTTAGAAAAGAAAATATGTTCTTACAATACTATGCTGCACAACACATTATACCATATTTTATTTTACCATTAAAATTACTTGACACAACCTAAAATAACATAAAAACGCCGAATATGCGATTTTCTTAACTCATTAATTCGTAGTTCTGAAAATATTTAACCAGCATTGACATTCTGTTTAGAGCCTCATGGTTACTTATTAAAAAACACGGAGAAATTATGAATACTTATGTTCAATTTTCTAACCTCAAAAAATTGCTTGAAACCTCTTAATTTGCCAATAAAAAAGTGAAAACGTAATAAACGAATAAAATAGACACTGCAAATGATGTTAAGATATTATTTATGACTTACTTGAGCTAAAATTATCCTTCTTATATTGATGGAACACCTTTGAATATCAAATTTAACCTCAAATCAAGTATGTTATAGACAAAATTATATTTTTTCCTATTTTAATATTTTATTATATTGCGAACTGTTATAGTTATGATTATTTGTAATGCAATGAGGAAATGAACAAAAAGTATGGAATAATAATAAAAATAGTCAGGAAAAAAACCAACCTTCAAAATTTGGTTCTTACTTAGTTATTTTGTAAATCAATACAAAATTATTAAAAAATATTTGCATTACGACTGCAACACGTGGAATACTTGTTTTGAAATTTATAATTCCTCTTTAATAATATAGTATACCCTTTGTAGTTTCGGCATAACCTCAAATAAAACACAAAATAAATTTAATTAACTTTCTTTTGTAAAAAAATTGTAATGTACTATCAAGTAAATTCTTGGGTGATTCATTTGTCACCATAAAAACAGTCATTTAGCGCAGATTACAAGAAAAAATTATCTATAATAGAATCATGTGCTGGACTAACCTTAAAAAGTTGTTCAAAACCTAATAATCTTAAAAAAAAAGAAATTATTTGGAAAATAATTGTTCAACAACCTATTTTTAATTTTTTTATCATCACCATTGGCCAAAATTTTTTTAATATAAAGAATGATGATCATACAATGAATAAAAGTAGTTTTATGTACTCCACGGATTTTCATCTTGCGTCAAATTAGAAAGGCGTGTAATTGTGACACTTTCCCTATCATTTTTCTATATTATGCGTGCGTTCTATTGTTCTCTTAGATATAATCATTGTTATAACTGTCAGTAACATGATAAAATACAATTATTATACAAAAAAATATTACTGTCTCTACTCAATTATTTTTTAGGTTATGTTTCAACTTCACAGGTACTTAATTATTAAACAAATATTAAGGCTTGTATAAGTCGTTAATAATACCAAAATGTCTTTCAAAGTGTCTATTGTTTACAATATTTTCTTTTCATTTTTTTAAGATTATCAGGTTTCAAACAATTTAGTAAGGTTAGTCGAGCGCATAATTCTATCCTATATAATTTTTTAATGCACTCTGCGTTAGATTACTTGTTTTATGGTGAAAAATGAATCGTCCAAGAATTTTCATGATAGGACAGTACAATTTTTTTCGACTAAAGCTAATTAATATAATTTATTTTGTATTTTATTTGAGGTTATGTCGAAACTGCAAAGGGTTATATTTTTAAAGAGGGATTATAAATTTCCAAAAAAGCTTTCCATGAGCCGCAGTCGTAATTCAATTATTTTTCATAAATTTGGTATTTATTTACAAAATGACTATGTTATAAGCAAATTTTTGAGGATCGTTTTGTTCCTGACTATTTTTATATTATTTTTTCATACTTTACTTATATTGTCTCATTGCATTACAATCAAGCATAGGTATGACAGTTTGCAATATAATGGAATAATATTACAATAGGAAAATAGATCATTTTGTCTGTAACATACTATATTTAGGGCTATGTTTGATATTCAAAGGTGTTTAGTCAATACAAGAAGGATAATTTAAGCTGAAGTGAATCATAAATAATACTTTGAAATCTGTTGCAGTGTCTTTTTTTTTATTTTTCACGTTTCTTACTTTTTTATTAGTAAATTATGAGGTTTAAAGCAAATTTTAGAGGTTAGAAAACAGCTTTACAAAAATTAAAATAGTTTTTTCGTATTTTTTATCAAGTGGTAACGAGGCTTCACAAATAATTTTTTGGCTGTCTATTCTCGTACATGAGATATTATTTTTTGAAAAAAAAAGTCGAAATTTTCCACTGTGTGCTGCATCAAGATGGGGGCATAGCTCTGCGCAGTCAACTTTTATATTCAACTCGCTAGTACTTGCATAATTTTTTATAAATTTTCACAAATATATCATACAATACTTCTTGAGTCATGCAGTTTCTTATTTTTTCTGTTAAAACTTGATTAGTACGTATTTTCATGTAGAAAAAATAAAAACCTCCAAATGTATGAGACGTCAATGATTCAATAAAAAAAAGTGTGCTAAAAAATTTTTAAAACCTAAATTTTTTTTTGCATAATATTGATGCATATTCTCTCAATAACTTCTGTGCAAAATTTTAGATCAAATAGTTGCGTAGAAATGGTTTTAGAGGCGATTTAGTGAACTTACGTCGTAAGGCCATGAGGCTCTTCGCTGTTATTTTTTATATTTTCACTTATAACTTTTGACATCAGTCGTTGACCAAGGGGCCCTAAAGCTCTGTTCAGTTTATAATTGAATACGCTTTTATTAAATCACTTAAAAGTCTGGCTTCATATTTTTATTTAGTACGTGTGTAAGAAATAATGGGCAAACATTTTACCCACAACGTATTTTCCTTTCTACCGTAAATTTTCGTAGCTTATTTTGTCGCTACCTACTAAATAAATTTATAACACTTATTTTAAATGTAATTAAATAAAAGATCATTCAATTTTCAACTTAACGGAGTCTTAGGGCTCGTAGATCAACGACTGTTTTAAAAAATTATAAGTGAAAATGTAGAAATATAACATCCAAGAGCCCATGGCGGTGCGACGTAATTTCACTAAATCCCCTCTTAAATCTTTTCTACCCAATCATTCGACCTGAAATTTGGCCAAGTCGTTCATGAGAGGTAATGAAACAATATCGTGCAAAAAAAATTTTGGGTTTTAAAAAGTTCACAACACACTTTTATTCGTTGTATTAGTGACGTCTACATTTAGAGGATATTTTTTTCCTAAAGAAAGAGAGGTACTCATCAAGTTTTGACAAAAATCGTAAGAAACTGCACTATCTAAGAAGTATTGTATAATTTCATGGGGATGATTTATAAAGAATTATGCAAATACTAGCGAGTTGAACATATAAGTTGACTGCGCAGAGCTACGCCCCATCTTGATACGTCACCACGCGCTGGAGCCAAGGAAAGAGCAGGTCTTATTACGTGCTCACTATTTTAGCAGACTGTTAGCACTTTCTGACTGACGAAGGTTGCTTCTCCTTAGCTTGTCACCCTACTAGATTAGCGCGAACGTAAATTTAACTTGCTTACGTACAGAGAAAGCCAAAATGCACATACTTCAGTGATTACTAGACGTAGGCAGTGATTGTGCTCAACTATAATTGAAAAAAAAAGAGTGGTAAAGGTAGAAATATTGTTATCTTTTTTATAACTTAACAACTATTGCGTGCTCGAAAGAAAACGCGAAAATGACTCTGCTTGGTTGGCGGCAGGAGGGACGCAAAACATAGGTAGCAGCGAGAGTGAGAAATAAAACGCGAATAATGTGGCTGCTTTACCAAAAGAAATTTTGTTCTGTAGGAGCACAAGTGTTTGCACCCGACAAGTTCAAACAGCACCGATCTCTCACAACCCAAACAATAAGCATTATAGAGTCCAAATAACTATGTTTACATGATTCGAGGCTGCGTCGAACTATGAGAGCCCGAAGAGTAGGGCGCAAGAGTACGATAATTCGTACCCTAAGACACAGATTACTTCGGCTTAAACAGCTTAATGTATAATTTGTATCTTAAACTCTGAATTTTTGGGCTCTAGTGCCTCAAACGCAACTAACACTTAGGGTACGAAATTTTTGGAACTGATATAGCTAAAATTCGATTGGACTCTAACAGTGCAGTAACTGTCGGGACTCTATCGGTACAGTATTTCTTTCCGTGTACGCTCTGCCTTAAAATTGTTATAGGCTCAAAAGCGACACGCAAACGCCACTCTGCTTTATCGACTTGAATACATCTATTTCAGCGCCTGGATTCTGGGAACGAAACTTGACCAAACGTAACTAAGGAATAGTCACTATAAATGTTCGTCGCATAATTATGAAACTATCATTTCCATATTTTGTTGTATTTCATTTAATTAGCCGAAAAAAAATCGCAAATGATTCGGAATTAAATCTTGTAAGCAATATTTAACTTTAACATATTTTGGCACTTGTACATGATATTTTTTTATCCTAGCTACCTGCTTATTTGCGATCCTTTTGCTTATTTCTCGCAAACCATAGAATAGGTAGTTTAAATTTGAGTGAACGATAACTCCACAAGTTAGGAGGAATTCCTACGCCTTGAATAGTTTCAAAATTATAATATTGAATTTAATGAGGGCCAGTGACACAGGACGTTCAACTCTTACAATTGCGCGAAATCCTTAAAATAAACAATTTTTTATTCCATGCAACATTTTTTTGTGGCAAGGCATCCGTGAGTTTAAATTTTGGTTTTGTTTGTAAAAAATTATCAGATGTGTCAAAAAAATAAGTTAAGCGCCCTAGTGTGGCATCTTTATAGCATGTTTCAAGCATTTTTCTTCAATTATATTTAGTAACTTTTTTAAAAAGTTTGCAACGGATTATGCAAAATAATCGTATTTTTCCGTCAATCTATAGATACCAGATTTTTCGGTAAGGCTCGATGTAGTTCCATATATATATATATATATAATATATTAGCAGTCAACAGCATGTCACTCCCATTGCGCAACTGTCTGCAGCAGTCATATGCAGTGATATGTTATGGATGCAGTCAAAGTATTATTATTTATAATAGCAATCAACATTTTTTTATGAGTGTTGTCGTCGTATCGTATTTATTGCAAGTCACTGCAGTAAAGGAATATCTTGAGAATAATAATCAATCATAGCAAGTAAGAAATTGTGTCCGATAAAAAAACAAAATATCAAAAATTGAAAAATCGTTCTAGACCCAGTAGATGGACGTTAAATCAAATGGGCGAAAAGTAATGCTCTCGGTAGAGGTTAAGAAATCAGACACACTAAAACATTTTTCCTATCTAATAAATATGTCTTTTTGTACATAAAATATATAATTGATCAATATTAAGAGTACATTTCTTGCAATGAAGTGAAAATAAATGTATTATCAATTGTAATTTTTTGATAAGAATGAATATTCAAAAAAATCGTCCATCTATTAGTACCCGACCAGCTATTGGGTAGTTACCCCTACCAGGTAAAAAGTTGAATCTTGGCACTGACTGAATGATTGACTGACAGCTGTAGACATTAAAAGTAGTCAGCGCCAAGGTTGAACTTTTTACCTGATATGTAAAGATTTTGAAAAAGGCATTAATTTGGAGCAAAACTGCAACCTGGACAACTTATTCTTAATATTTTTTTCAAAAGAGCATAAAAAAAAAGTTAAAACACATTTTATGAAGAACAAACTTCCATCGGTCGAAGGAAAAATGATCAAACTAGAATTAAATATACCTTTTTTTTTTGCTTCTTACAGGACAGCAATAACAGTTGTAGAGTTGCTGAAAGTGCAAATTTATATACGAAAAATAAATTTTGCAAACTATTTGTATTATGAGACTAATAGACTGATTCTGGCGCTAACTACAGGAACCTAGATAAATTGGTAGAAACTTTGAGGAAATGTACATTGCGAAAAATCTACAACTAGTCATTTTCAATGTGCAAACTTTAGAAATTGATATTTTTCACCCCAAGATCCATCAATAATCATTGAAACTGGCAGCAGATATATCTTATAAAAATAATAAAAATTGCAATATTTCATAGTTATTTTTTTCTTCCAGAGATAGCCAAGCTAAGGAATTAGATGTGGTTTTCACCTAATAAGGAACATAGACATAAGTTACACCTGCATGGCCATGTTGGAGTGAAATACACTGAATGTTCACATTGAATGAGCAAGTGTATCATTTGACCACATGATTTCAGGTGTATAAATTAATGTTCTCATTGTGTGGATCGATGGACAGTGTCAGAATCGTCTGTCCAAAAAAGAACATTTTGGAATAATGCTTACTTTGTTTTATTGTGCTGGCTCCAACTCAACATTATATGCCATGATTATATTTGTAAAGTTTGGAATACTTAAATTACTGACCAGAAATTTTAGTCTAGTCACCTGCAAGCCTGTACACCTGCATGACCATGTAATAATGAAGCACACAGAATGCTCAATTAACTAAGCAAGTGTATCATTTGTATACATGATTGTCTGAAAATGCTGATAGTTGGAATCATATTTAAGTACCAAGATATTCCATCTGGGGAAAAAAAATAGTAGTAGGACGGCTTCAAATTATTTTTTGTTAATGGCTGGTTTGAAACTCAAGATTGAAAATAATAATTGATATGTAAAATTATGCAAGAAAACTTTAAAATATGTAATTTGATTTCAGTAATATACATGACACCTGCAAGACCACGTGCAAATGAAATTCACAGAATACTCAAACTGAATGAGCAAGTGTATCATTTGAACACATGAATGCAAGTGTAAAAATTAAAATGATGTGGATCAATCAAAGTTTGAAGATATTCCATCTGGAAGAGAACTGGAGGAGAATATTCCTCGAAAGACATGTGATCCACTGTTTTTTGTAGCTGGCTTCAAACTTGAAATTCAAAACAAATACTTGACGTAAGAAACAGAAGTTACACACTTTTTAAATAAGGAGTACGAGTTCAGTCACCTGCAAGACCATGTGCAAATGAAATACACAGAATACTCAAACTGAATAAGCAAGTGTATCATTTAAACACATGAAGGCAAGTGTAAAAAGTGAAATGATGTGGATCAATAAAAGTTTGAAGATATTCCATCTGGAAGAGAACTGGAGAAGAATATTCCTCGAAAGACATGCGATCCACTGTTTTTTGTAGCTGGCTTTAAATTTGAAATTCAATACAAATACTTGACGTAAGAAACAGAAGTTACACACTTTTCAAATAAGGAGTACGAATCCAGTCACCTGCAAGACCATGTGCTAATGAAATACATAGAATGCTTGAATTGAATGAGTAAGTGTATCATTTGAACATATGAATGCAAGTGGTGAAAGTCAAATAGTGTGGATCAATAAAAGTTTCAAGATATTCCATCTAGAGGAGAAAAATCTTTCTGGATAATCATAAAATCCTCTGTTATTAATGGCTGTGTTTACACTAAAGATTGAAAATAATTATTTGATGTGTAAAATTAAAGTGCTCAGCATTTCAAATGAGAAGTAAAAGTCCAGTCACATCTACAAAAAACCTGCATGATCATGTGCAAATAAAATACACGGAATTCTCAAGTTGAACGAGCAAGTATATCATTTGAACATATGATCGCAAGTGTGTGGTAATTCCAATAACGTGAATCTAAGATAAGTGTCAAGATTATCCACCTGAAGAAGACAAAAATTTAGAAAAAATTTTAAACTCTGTTTTTTGAAGCTGGCTTCAAACTCAAGACTGGATATGATCAATAAATGCATGAGATTGAAGTATCCTAGTTGTAAACAAAAATTACAGAATATTAAGCGAGTTGATATTTTGGAATTTTAAGAATTGGGCATTTCAGAAAGTTTGTCAGCGCCACCTACTGGATTAAAGAAGAACTAAGTTGTACTTTTTCTCTCATCAACGTTTGTAATAAAGGTTTGGTATTTGGTTTTTTTAAGTTGGTGGCCCTGCGCTTAATTGACCGGTTCCCACCCACTTCATCTTAATAGCCATAAATAAATGAACGGATACAGGATTACTTATGTTCGTAATATGTCACAAATTAGCAAATGGAGATTTTTTATAACCTTAGTAAGAGATACTTCTTTCATAGTCAAAATATTTTGTCGTACTATTCTTTTGACATACTGTACTTGCAGGAAGAGAAATTAAATTATCACGTGAAACCTAGACGAAAACACTTATTTTCTATGCCTTTTCACGTGAAGTTAAAAGCATCATTTTTATGATTTTAAATTCTGTACAAAACGTAGTATTATGAGTTCAATTATTTGTATTCTCCCAGTAATTATCTTTAAATATTTTATCATTCCAGTAGTCATACGTACAATTTTCTTTACATAAGTATAGACGTGATAAATCTGTAATCAAGTCCAAAAGAGTTTTCAAATTTTGTTGACCCTCTAATTGTTGGTTATTTTTAGGCCTTTTACATACTGCGGTGACATATCTCAAAACTCTTTTGAACTCAACGTTCAAAACTGCAGTACAGTAACTGCTGCATTACTCAATTATCTAATAATTCACAAATAAAAATCATTTCTTTTGTCATTAGATTCTTAAATGAATTTACAACATATTAGGAGCTTGAGAAGATAATCAGTATCCGATCTTATAAAATATGACATGTATTAATGACTTCTTTTGGTAATTTTATTCCAACAGTTAAATTAGTAGTTTTGGAAAGAAATCGTTAAATGCAGTGATACAGGCATTTTAAAAGGTTTTTTAATCTATCTGTAACGTTTTATTTAGCCTTCAATTCCCGGACTTGATTGAATATCTGAATACATTCTTTAGAAATGTAGTTGTATGATATTCAAATACAAATTGGAAAATAGGGAAAACATAGCAACCGATTGATACACTCATTGCGTTAAAATATTTCAGATAAACTTTCCCTATAAATGAATATCTTTTTCATGGAACACTAAGCTGCATCAAAATTAATTGACACATTTTTTAAATTGACAACACCACAATAAATCTAATTGTTCTAGAGTCCAAAATAGAATGAAAAATGAAAAATAATCCATTCAAATAAATTTCCTTATGAACTTTGCAGTTTTATTTCCATAATAGCGTGAAGAAAATTTCTGGTTTGCGGAATATTAAACTTTTGTAACGGTGTGTTCAGCTGGGAGCTGGCTGTCCCGACACTACGTCACAAAAAGAAGTCGAAAATCGGGAATCCAACCTTACTTTGTCTCTTCCCCACTAAATTTATCTCCTGCAAGAGGTCTGCCACAGGTAGCTGGCTCGAGCAAGCCCGCTACTCCCGTAAAAAAAAAAAATTAAAACGGAAGTGTGCTTCTTCAAACAAAATTCTTATGCACAATTAATTGACTTTAATGGTGTTTGGCCTCGGCACGTAGAGTATCGATCGCTTGCCTGCCAATCAGCTGCATTTGTACCTATCGTTTACTCCAAACTCGGACATACACTCTCTTTTCGAGCTCTCTCTATCACTCACTTTTTTGATACTTGACGCGATTTTCGTACTGCTTCCTAACTGCATTAAAACTACAATACCCTGATCGGCCTTACGGAAGTATGGCTGTCCGCGCTTACAGCTTGTTCCACTGTACTTGCGTGGGACCGATGATCGCTATAAAAACAACTCTTTCTCTTCCGTATACAAGGTATATCAAGCTAGATAGCCAAAGATTCATGACACATAAGGCCCCAGGTTTATCATTTGTCGCTAATTTGTTACGTTAAAAGTAATTTTGTCGCTCGTTTTAGTGTACAGATATTGATGTCCAGCTAGCTTGCCATACATGCGTATTTCCGGTTAGGAAGCAGATAGCTCCACGAGACTCGCGCCTTAATTTGTCGCTAATTTGTTGCTGAAAGATCTTCTTGATACTGATTTTGTAACCGGTTCCAAAAAAGCCAGTAAACGTTTTTTACCGATCGACCTATCAAGCTAGCTGGTCATACACCCATATCTCCGGCTACGAAGCAGATAGCTTAACGGGATCAGAACTATAATTTGTCGCTGAAAGACCTACCTATACGTATTTTGTCGCTATTTATCCAAGAGGCCAAACGACGATTTTTACCTATTGGCCTATCAAGATAGCTGACCATACATCCGTATCTCTGGTTAGAAAGCAGGTATCTCAAGAGGATTAAATCTATAATTTGACGCTAATTTGTCGCTAAAAGACCTGCCTAATGCCGATTTTGTCGCCCGTAATCTAAGAGGCCAAAGGACGAATGTCTTGTTCTGTTTTTTATACGATATTCGTACATGCTGTATTGCTTATTTTAAGATACTCTATTTTTTTCCCCTGATCAGTTTTTTTGACTCTTAAGTTAGCCACGAGTTAATGGGTATACTCGTACCGGTACATCATATATCGATAGATACTCTGTCAGTCAATTTTTAACTTACTTCTTCTAGTTTTTTTGTCGTAAAAATTCTTAGCCGCGATGACAATGCTATCTCAAATAAATTGACCTTCAAAAAAGGTTAAAAAATTTAATGCTAGCCTGAATGTTATATATATATTTTTTTCTGATTTTCTCTTTAAAAAAGTAGTAAGATCACCAATAATCCTTACCAAGATTTAACAAGCTCAAATTATCGTTCTTAAATGATATGTTGATACAAAGTAATATTCTTTATAAGCTGCAACAAAAATTCGAGTATATACAAGCTTTGCAAAGGATTATTTTAAATCTCACTTCTTATTTAGACGAGGATTCGGGAAATAATAATCCATAACACTTACACTAGTATTACATTTTTCAACCTTTTTTGAATGTCGATTTTTATGAGATTGATTTCAAGTTTTAATATTGTAAGCACACAAAAAAGTATGTTTTTAACAGAATAAAAAGCCAATACACAAGTCGATACGAAGTTGTGCTTATTATTAATTTATCCACTTAGTTTTATCAATATTTGGTAAATTTACAGACTATCCAACTTATTCATTTATTATTCTTATAGAGTTTGACGGAAATAAATATTAGGCTGTATGAGCTCACATATTCATTGGGCTTTTACATTTTGATACAATGAGGCTCCTAAAGCCCAATGATTAGACTTATACAGTTCGATGCAGTAGCGAGCTCTAACAGCTCCAAGAGTGGGTGTGAGCGAGCCCACGCTTGTGGACTCTCTTTGGCAACCCGGAGGCTCCTGGCCTGACGATAAATATATTTATATGTATGTATATATATACTAGTAAAGCTTCGTCCCCCTGCGCGTTTCGCGCGCTAACCCCCCATATGGGTCAGTATTGTTATCCAGAGCTCATGACAGCTTTACTTTATTTTGGCCAATAACCTTTAAACGACAAATTTCATTTTTATTAAAATGATTTCCACTGCGACATTCTCTAAGACTATAAAGGTATTCCTTAAAAAATAAGAAGTTTCCTGGGTGACGCCAAGGCAACCCATTGCAAAACTTCCAAGTACTGACTGAAATCAGGGTATAAAACTCAAAAATTCAGTTTGCCACACACATACACCAATAGAAAGAAAATATTCTAAATTAAAAAAAAATTATTCTTTTTTTCTAAAATTTAGATGTTTTAGCAAAAATGAGGCTATAAAACCTGTGCGACTCACCTGCTCATTCTCGTTTCATGATTTTAATGTATTTTAAGTTAGTCTTGAAGTTACCTGCACATAGTTATGTGAGATTACCTAATATACTTTAACATAATAACTTATGTAAAAAATAATCATTGTATTCAACATATCACCTGAAGTATCACCTGATATTTTTTTTAAATATTATGGTAGAACCTAGATACTTTTTCATTTCAGGGGTAAATGTACCATTTACCGTACACTCGTAAACTCACTCTATTTTGTTAACATGATAGTAAGTCAGTTTGATACTAAATATTTCCTCAATGAATTTTTAATTGTTCTTAGGAATCTCAAGAAAGCACATACATTTTTTTTAACGGTTAGAGCTTAAAAAAAAGATTTTACAATAAAAAAATTTAATAAAAGTTGTGTTCCTATTACCGTACCGCTTTTGTCATTACCGACCCCATCTACCATACGAGTTCCTAATACCGGACTTCATTCAGCGTTTGATGACAGATATTGATATAACCTCTATTTCTGTTCACAACTGTATGCTTATCTAATTGCCTATTACATAAATCACGATGAAAGTATCAACACCAGAGAAAAATGGAAATTCCAAATCCAAGAAAAAAATGGAAAGTCAATTGTGCAATTCAAAAATAATTTAAAAAAAAATAAGAATGAATTATTTAAAAGAAAGTGTTGTACAAGCTCTAGATGAGATTAAGAAAGGAACAAATACCATTAACACTATGTCAGCTAAGTATGGCATTCCTGCAAATACTCTCAGTGACAAAATGAAGAAAAA
This sequence comes from Copidosoma aretas, assembly GCA_030522625.1. Taxonomy (NCBI): domain Eukaryota; kingdom Metazoa; phylum Arthropoda; class Insecta; order Hymenoptera; family Encyrtidae; genus Copidosoma; species Copidosoma aretas. Next base: position 25,234 of record JAPYYV010000584.1, read on the forward strand.
ATATTCAGAGAATAATCCAGTTATTGGTTCTGTCCTTACACAACATCAAGAAAATGAGTTGAAAGAGTGGATTTTTGAAGCTGTCAGAAAAGGTTTTCCTATATCGTGTAACGAATTTGTATATATGTAAGGAAATTTATTTCCTTATTCTTAGTTCAGATTTTCCCGTGCCTTTAGCCAAGTCAATATAATAGTAATCTAGTTATGCGAAGCAGAGAAAAAGAAAAAAAAAGAAAATATAAATATTCTAAAAATGAATTCTTGTATAAGACAATTAAACAAATGTGGTAAAAAAAGTTTTTTTGTTTTTGCAGGTATCTAGTTAATTGTATATAGTTTACACATTATAAAATGTAAATAAACCTCTAACTTCGTTTTTGCAGAGAAACGATTCTTGTTTATTTATCCCAAACCCATGATGTTAATATTAAAAGGAAATAACATTATAAAACTACATTCTTGTTGAAGAAGATGGATAATTTCAGTTCGGATTTAAAAGTGTGGCAACTTCTGATGGAAAATCTAGTGTGATAATTATAACCTCGATCAACACTTAAGAGGGTATTAATCAATATATATATACACACACACGCGCGCGCGCGCGCGCGTGTGTGTGTGTGTGTGTGTAAGAGAGGGAGAGAGAGCATTCTACGTCAACCTAATTAGTCAAAAACTTTTTCTCTAAACCTTGTTCTACATTTTTACTGACACTTTATCTACGTTACAGTGTCTTTGCACGCAACATATATATCTTCATTTACTATATAATTGACTTGTGTGGGATGCAACTGATTATCCCTCTGCCCCCTCCCCCCTCTAACGCCCTGCCACACCACCACGCCTCTACTTACTAAAAATTTTTGGAATAAAATTTCGTTAAAAAATAAGGTAAAGACATACCTATTTTATAGCTTTTTTATAGATAATACTGCCTTCCCGCGCCTTCCCTTGCCCCCCTTACCCACACGCCCCTCCCCCCCACTCCCCCCAGACTTCTGTATTGGCCCGCCCACGGTGGCCTTACAGCCCCTGCCACGCCCCCCCTTACAAAATCACGTAAAATTGTTTCGTTTTCTCCCTTATTGTAAACATTTCTGTCACCCTACAGCCCCCCTACAGCCGCCTCAGATTTACAATGTGCTCCTCCACATCTTTACACTCTTACCCTTCCACGCCCCCTTCCTCTCCCATGCCTCCCACGAAATCACGTAAAATTCTTTCTTTAACTCCCTTGTAATAAACATTTTTGGTCCCCTCACAGCCCCCCCACGCCTTCTTGCCCCTTTCACTACCCACTCATTTACTTTGACGTATTTTATTTATCTCCTTATTATAAACATTCTTAGTGTCTCCACAGCCCCTTTACAACTCCCTATGCGAACATTTTAAATCTCTTTTCTCATATTATTATTGTTGTAAGTATCTCGCGTGACCCAAAGTGCACCACGTACAGGTAGATTTACTATGCACTACATGTGTATTTGTGCGAGTTTTTATGTGTATACGTATATACATGAAAATGTTTGCATTGTAATGAAATTTCGGCGCGTAAAAGAATGAGCCATAAATGTTGTGCTATTATTGTTTTAAATAAAATAAAATCATGATCCAGTTTTTCTTTCAACTTCATCAAAAACTTCATTCCAAACTATATTGGTTATTTCCTAGGAATTCACTAATTCACTTTGTATAAAAATATTTTTAGGATTCTTACATCTAAATAATGTAACATGTAATTTAACGTGTGAGAATAATGGCTTTTTCAAATATAAATCTAACCTATGAAAACTTTGACCCAGAGACTTATTTATAGTCTTAGAAAAAGCTAAATGCAAGGGAAATTGGTTTCTGTATAAAATCAAGGGTAATGAAGATAAAGTTTCCATGTTTACAGTAATTTTTTGAATAAATACTGTTTCCAATTTTTAACAAGTTATAATTTTGGCTACAAAATTGTATTTATATGATTTTTTATGGACATGGTGGAAACAAAACCAGGCATTTGCAGTTCATGTTTATGTTGTCGTCTATAAAACTATAACTAAAATATAATTGGCTAAGAATTCTCAATCAGGAACAATATAATTTTCGTAAAAAAATTGATAAGCACGATTCTTCCGTGTATTATAATTTCGATCATGATGTCAATAGACGACGTTTGCTGGATAGCACATGCTTTTGACAAAAGAGAAAACCAGTTAGATATTAGGGCAAGTAAGCTCCATATTTGTCCAACAGAAAGTATGTGTTTTCATGCAATGCTCTATTACTACGTCTAAAAATAACCAACTTTGTGTCACTACGGCGGAAAACAAAAAACGTGACTAACAGTAATACCGAAGATAAAACAGACACTGCATAGAAGACACGTACACTTAAGCTACATACTCAATTTAAATAAATCAAAACTCACGCACCTTAAGTAAAATCACCAAATTGATTTGCCTGATTACAATGTTCAATAATAAATTTATTACCCACTTATTCAAGATAATTTCGAGGAAAATCAAATATATGAATCTCTAGATCCTTTAACTAAATTACCCAATATACTTCAACCTAATATCTTAAGGAAAAACAAATAATTAAAGTCAAAACTATTTATTTTTCTTAATAATTGGGTTATTAGAAGAGTGGTCATATTTTAATTATTTCAGCAGCAATTATAGCATCGTGTATTTTTAGTCAGTCGAGAAAAAAGTGGCATTAATGTAGAAAAATTTTTAGAAAAAAACTTGGGTACCCATGTATGAAGTTATACTTTTCCGGCAAACAATACATGTAGATGTGGCTGATTACGCCGAAATTCGTTCGGTAGTGATCCCAGCTGAAATTTTAAATTAATAAGACGCAATGAAAATCAAATGATTCATCCATAGACATTATATTGATAAATCAATGATAGAAAATATTATATCTGTAAAACTTTTTAAAAAAATTTTTTAAAAATTGTTAAAATCCATAAAATAATTATTTATTTACTTGATAACTAACAAATAATAAAATAAAAGAAATATCAATTAATATATAGAAAAGCTGCAACTAAAATCTATTTTTAAAGTTTTGAAAACTTATTGAATAATTGTTTGATAGTTTATTAATGAAAATCAACAAATATTTAAACAAATTTATAAATAAAGAGTAATTTAATATTTAAATCAAAAGTGAGTTACAAACTGAAATATAGAAGGTAGTGATGTATAGATTACTAAAAAAGGTAGCTCGTAGATAAGTCGACACGGTACACGTCTCGTATGCACAAAATCGCGAGTTTAAATCCGGCGGAAAAAGGTTTTTTTTAGAAATCTAAGATTCACTTACTTTACATATTTTTGAAGGGGGCAAAATTGGAAATCATCGATTTACTTTCCTGCATAATGCTTATATATAAGTATAACTTCAAATAAATTTTTTTATACATGGAAGGATGCTATCAATAGTTATCCTATATAATCCCGGAGTTATCATGAAAAATCTGGGGGCTGGCGCGCGAAACACGCTGGGGGTGAAGCCCCACTAGTATATAGGTACATATTTATAAAAATAAAGAATTTTACGTCTCACCAATCTATCCAAAATTTTATCTACAAAATCTCGATCTACATTTTTTTGACTGGCCCTCCATGCAGTACAAAATATTTATTCTTTTATGTCATTTTTCTTGAGAAAATGGCTTTCGAAATACAATCTATTATTTGTAAAGGACGTTCCGTTGACTGGTGTACTGACAATTTCAGGCATATATGAATAAAATATGTATTAATTACAAAAACCGATTAAGAAGTGCTGGTACAAATTTAGAAAACAAATAACAGCAGATTACCTTACTACTAAACTCTGAAAAAAAAAAATTGCACGGATCAAGCAAACGACTTACATGCAAGTCAAACTGGCAAAAACCTTGTCGCGATGCAGTACTTATCCTTTATATGCATGAGCACAGATCGGCGTCATTATAAAAAAGTTGCAATAAGCCGCTCCGGTACACTTGTGTGTAACCGTATTCACACCCATATCTTAAAACTTGAAACGTACAGATGTTAAAAATCGTTTGTATGTATAGCTTAAATTGTACATCTCTTCTTTTTTATTTATTTTGTGACTGTTTGAGACACCGTACAGCATTTTACAAACTACCCGTTTATTGTAATTAGATGCTTTGCGTAATATTTTATCATCGTCTCATCTTAAAGTGCGTCTATTGAGAATTTGATGTAATAAAACTCCTTAATCGTGTTTATAATGATTCATGTTTTTGTCTCTCTCTTAGAGCTCTTTTTGTCATTTCTGTATACTTTGCGATGTATATATATTTTGAGCCATAGGTACGAAAGGTTTTTAAATCCGTACGTTTTAAGTTTTAAGATGTATGTATGAATACGAGTAAATACTTATTTACCGGACCGGTTTATTGCACCTCTTTCATAAACACGCCGAGCCGCTTTCATGCATACAAGAATTGAGCACTGCATGCATTCCGACGAGGCCTTTGCCACTTTGACTGGTGTGTGAGTCATTCACTTAATACGTGCATTATATTTATTTAGAGTGCAGTAATAAGGTATTCTGCTGTTATTTGTTTTGTGTATTTTTACCTACAGTTCCGCATCAGTCAATGTAATTAATATATTTTAGTAATAAAAACCTAAACAGATCAGCACACTAGTCGAACAAGCATCGTTTGAAAACAAGTTTCTTTTTTTTTATTTGCCATAGCAGATCGACATAACAGAATGTATATTCCATAATAAGTTGTATCTGAGAACTCCCTTGATTAATTTGGACACTACAAGACTTAATTCCTTTGTTTTTGGACATCCATATCGGCTAAAGATTTAATCTCCATTCCATCAATTCGTTCGTTTTTATTTTATCTATTTTAGAAAAACGTTTTTTTCAAAGTGATTTTTTCGCTCTAAAACGCTGTTTTAGTGTATACTATGGTAAAAACCATATAGATCATAAGAATTCCTCTAAAATAAAGTATCAGCATGAACAAAAAAAAAATTGAAGGCGTGTGTAGGTGTACTCTGGAAAAAAATTGGCAGCACTGCCTCACCCAAGCTACTGTGAGCAGCGCCCCCAAGAAGATAGTATGACTGCTCTTCCACATTGGTTGGACAGTCGCCTTAAGATTTGAAGTAATCAGTAGAAAGCGTTTGGCGAACAGATAATCCAAGTTTTGGTGTTGCTCCGCTAACATGCCTCGAGGCTGTTGTATCGATGCATATTTACATATGTATCTTACTATATATATATATATATATATATATATATATATATATATATATTGTATATTTATATATGTATTTTTCTATATATATATATATATATATATATATATATATATATATACTAGTGGGGCGTCCCCCCCCTGCGCGCTTCGCGCGCTAACCCCCCTACATTTAATAATTTTTTAAGTTTTAGAAAAGCAAAAGATAATTCAGACCCTTTGATGAATTTTCTCCAATAGTAAAAGATTGAATTTTTTATGCATAAATAAGTTCTCCAAACAATAGGTTATTAGGTTGTCACTTATAATTAATTTTTTAGCTGTCATCTATTTATTTATTTAAATTTCATCATAATTATCCATTTATTATTAGATTATTTTTTCCTTTGTTTTCAGGTTAAAATTTATTAAGTTGTGTTGTTCCGCCCGTTATTTAAAAATGATTCAATTCAATATTATAATTATTACTTTTCGATTTTTATACTTGTTCCCCTAGTTATTTCGTTCATTGAGATTAGTATTGGTTATTTTGCTCTTCGTCTATTAATTTAATAATTAATGATAATTATTAGTAATCTTCTATTCGATTACTTCTTTTCCAACAAGTTATTTTGTTAATGCCTATTTAGTTATTCGGTTGAATTGTTTTGAGACTAATTTTTTATGATCAATTCATTATTCCTAACAATGTGTAGCTTTAAATTGTTTTTTCTTGTAGTATATTAGGTTTGTGTTTTATCATGTTAAAATTATTTGGCATCAAATTTTTTGCTATCAATTTGAATTTAAAATAAGTTCTGTCAATAAAAATTTACTAAACATGAGAACCACTTGGTTTGGCTCTTGATAGTGCTGATTACACCCTGTAATACATTATACTTTATTATTGACATGAAAATGAACGAACAGTGTACTACACTTTTGATCGGGGTAGATTCATCTCTCTCTGCAGTACTGAGCCCAAATGATGCAATGCGATATCCGATCAGACATTATCGCGGTCTGACCTCTACTTTATACGATTTTGATACTCTCGTAAACCTGCTGACTATATGGTTT
>JAPYYV010000585.1:0-30523 GCA_030522625.1 Copidosoma aretas
GTAGGTTCCGATCGTTGGATCGTACCAGCTCGACGGACGCTCGAACCGTTGCGGCACAGACCCTTCGACTCTCTCGGTCCGAAATTTCTTTCCGTGTGGTATTCGTTCTTTATGTTCATTATTATAGTGTTATTCAAGACGCTAGGGCCGTCAGCACTCTGGATCAGCTAGCATTAGTAGATATGTTAATAATAATGATGTTGTTAATTTAGACGTAAGGAAAGTCAGTGCTCTGGGTCAGCGAGAATTCTTTTGTATGTCATTAATAATTGTGTTGTTAACTAATACGCTAGAAAGCTTAGCGCTCTGGGTCATCTGGTATTAGTTCTTAGGTTACAAATAATTATGTTGTTAATTTAACCGCGTAGAAGTAAGCTCTCTGGGTCACCTAGTAATAGTTTTCATGATATCAATAAAAATGTTGCTAATTCTAATGCGAGGAACGTCAGTACTTTGGGTTATCTGGTATTAGTTTGGATGATTATAATAATATTAATGTTGTTGATTTAAACATTAGAAGAGTCAGCGCTTTGGGTCACCTGGCAATAGTTTTCATGTCATTAATAATATTTTTGTTAATTCAAACGTGAGGAACGTCAGCCTCTTTGTAACTAGTATTAGTTTGGATAATAATAATAATAATACTAATAATAATGATCAAAATGCTAGAAGAATCAGCGCTCCGGATCACCTGGCATCAGTTTTTATGGTATTAATATTAACATTATTAATTTAAACGCGATGAAAGTCAGTGCTCTAGGTCATCTGGTATTAGTTTGTATTAAAAAAATTATAATGTGGTTTCAAACGCTAGAAGATTTAGTCCTTATAGGTCAGCTTGTAATAGTTTTTATGTTATTAATAATATTTTTGTTGATTCAAACGCTGGAACAGTCAGCGCTCTATGATATCTGATATTAGTTTGTATCATGATAATAATAATGTTGTTCATTCGAACTCTAGAAGACTTAGCGCCTAAGGTCACGTGATAGTACGAGTAGTTTTTATGTTAGTAATAAAACTGTTATTTATTAGGACGCTAAAACAGTAAGCCCACTTGGTAATCTAGTATTAGTTTCTATGTCATTAATAATAATGTTAATCAAATTGTTAGACCGGTTTGTGCTCTTGGTCACCCGATAATAGTTTTTATGTTATTAATAATATTATTGATTTAAACGCGAGGAATGTTAGCGCTCTGGGTTATCTGGTACAAGTTTGTATGATATTAATAATAATGTTGTTAATTTAAACGCTAGAATAGTCAACGCTTCGGATCACCTGGTATGAGTTTTTATGTTATTAATATTAATGTTGTTAATGAAAACGCGACAAAAGTCAGCGCTATAGGTCATCCGGAATAAGTTTGTATAATACTATTATTGATGTCGTCAATTAAAACGCTAGAAAAGTCAGCGCTTCGGGTCGACTGGCATTAGTTATGTTATTAATAATAAACGTTGTTGTTTGAAACGCGAGAAAAGTCAGCGTCCTAGGTCATTTGGTATAAGTTTGTCACGTGATATTAATAATGTTTTTATAAAAATCGCTAGAAGACTCAGGGCTTTAGGTCACCCGGTAATAATATTTATGTTTCAAGCAATATTGTTTTTAATTAATTTGCGAGGAACATCAGCGGTTTAGGTTATCTGGTACTAGTTTGTATGATAATAATAATAATGGTGTTAATCAAAACGCTAGAAGAGTCAGCTTTTTGGTTTGACTGGTATTAGTTTTTATGGTATTAATAATATTTTTGTTGATTTAAACGCGAGGAGACTTAGCTCTCTAGGTCATCTAATATTAGTTTGTATTAGAACAATAATAATGTTGTGGTTTCAAACGCTAGAAGAGTCAGGGCTCTGTGTCACCTGGTATTAGTTTTTTATATTATTTATAATTTTGTTCTTAATCCAAACGCAAGAAGCGTTAGCGCTTTTGTATACTTGGTAGTATGATAATGATAATATTGTGTTGACCGAAACACTAGAATAGTCAGCGCTCTGGGTCACCTGGTATTAGATCTTATGTTTTTAATAATAATGAAATTTGTTAAAACGCGACGAAAGTCAGCGCCATAAGTCATCTGGTATAAGTTTGTACCATAAAAATAATAATGTTGTTAATGGAAGCGCTAGAAAAGTCAGCGCTCTGAATCACCTGGTAATAGTATTTATGTTTTAAGGGGATTGAACACTCATATCCTTGGCCTAATATTTGGACCAATAACGTAGTGAATATAATTCTTATTTAATAAACTAAAAATCAGAGGTCCTAGATGAAGGTTTTATCTAGTGCCTCTAAATTATTTTATTAAATTATCTTTATATTTAATAAGTTATTAATCCGAATATTAGGCCAATATCATGAGTCTCTAATCCCCTTAATAATATTATTGTTGATTTAAACGCAGGGAACATTAGCGCTCTGGGTTATCTGGTTTTATTTTTGATGCTATTAACAATATAATTGTTAATTCAAACGCAAGAAATGTCAACACTCTGTGTTATTTAGTATTAGTTTTCATGTTATCAAGGATTATTTTCTTCACTTGAAACTCTAAAAGAGTCAGTGCTCTGGGTCACCTGGTATTAGTTTTCATGCTATTAATAATATATTTGTCAATTCAAACGGAAGAAAAGTCAGCACTCTGTGTTTTTAAGTATTATTTCTATGTTATTAAGAACAATTTTGTTCATTTAAAACTCTAGAAGAGTCAGTGCTCTTGGTCACCTGGAATTAGTTTTTATGTTATTTACGTTGTTATTCAGGTCGCTGGAACATTCGGCGCTCCTTGTCAGCTAGTATTACTTTGGATGTTATTAATAATAATGTTGTCCATTCAAACTCTATGAACGTAAGTGCGCACGGTCATCATGTATTTATTTTTATGTAATTAATAATCATGTTGCTAATTAGTACGCTAGAACAGTCAGCGCTCTGGGTCATCTGGTATAATTTTGTATGTTATTAACAATAATGTTGTGAATTCAAGCGCGTGGAAAGTCAGCGCTCTTGGGCATCTGGTATTAGTTTGTACGTAATTAATAATAATGTTGTTAATTGGAGTGCGTAGATAGTAAGTGCTTTAGGTCACCTGGTATTAGTTTTTATGTGTTGAATAGTATTGTTGTTAATTAAACGCAAAGAGCGTTTGCGCTCCTGGTTATCTGGTATTAGTTTGTATGATAATAATAATAATGTCGTTGATCAAATTCTAGAATAGTCAGCGCTCCTGATCACCTGGTATAATTTTTTCTGTTACTAATATTAATGCTGTTAAGTAAAACAGGACGAAAGTCAGCGCTCTTGGTCATCTGGTATAAGTTTGTAATATAATAATAATGTTGCTGATCAAAACGCAAGAAGGGTTAGCGCTCTGAGTCATCTGGTAGTAGTATTTATGTTTTCAAAAAGATGGTTGTTGATTCAGTTGCATGGACCGTTACAGCTCTGGTTCATCTGGTATCAGTTTGTGTGATAATATTAATAATGTTCCTATTCAAATCGCTGGAAGAACTAGTGCTCCGGGTCACCTGGTATCAGTTTTTATGGTATTAATATTGTTGTCAATTTTAAAGCAAGGAAAGTCGGCGCTCTAAGTTAACTGGTATGAGTTTGTATCATAACAATCATATCATTGTCGATTTAAATGCATGAAGAGTCAGCGCTCAGGGTCACCTGGTAATAGTTTTATGTTATTAATAATATTCTTGTTTATTCATACGCAAGTAACGTCAGCGCTCTGGGTCACCTAGTATTAGTTTTCATGCTATTTATAATAATATTGTTAATTTAATCGCAAGGCAAGTCCGCGTTCTGGGTCATCGAGTATTTTTATCATGGTATTAATAATAATGTTGCTAATTAAAACTTTAGACCAGTCAGCGCTCAGGTCATCTATTATTAGTCTGTATGTTATTAATAACAATGTTTTGAATTTAAACGCAAGGAATATCAGTGCTCTTGTCATTTGGTATGAGTTTGTATGTTATTAATAATAATGTTGTGAATTTAAACGCAAGGAATGTCAGTGCTCTTGGTCATTTAGTATCAGTTTGTATGTTATTATTAATAATGTTGTTAATTGAAGTGCGCAGACAGTGAGCGCTCTAGATCACCTGGTATCAGTTTTTATGCTATTAATGATAATGTTGTTCATTTAAACACGAGGAAAGTCAGCGCTCTGGATCATCAAGTATTAGTTTTCATGTCATCTCTGGGTTATCGAGCATTTGTTTCTATGTTATGTATAATAATGCTGTTAATTAAAACGCTAGAAGAGGATGCGCTCTGGGTCACCTGGTAATAGTTCTTATGTTATTGCTAATATAGTTAAATAAAGTACATGAGTTTAATGGCATACTGTCTAGAACTTCATTATACTTTTAAGATGTGTACAACGTTTCGGCTGTGTATTAACAGCCCTTCTCATGTAAACTGTAACAGACAATTTACTACAAACACATATACATATGACTGTACACAAATTACTTAATCTAAGAAAGCGAAAACAATGACCGATATCTTAAACTTACAAGTAAGCAACGTCGAATCTTAAGTCTAAAAAATAAAATAACTATTGTTATATTTTATCACCTTGCAAGTGACGAGCTTCTACTGCTTATTACACAACGCACACTGAGGTGTTACACCGGAATCACAGCATAATGATAAAAAACTATGAGGCCCATTTTTATTAAGGCGTAAGATAAATACTTATGTGCAACCTTGTATAAATAATATTCCCACAATACTAATGATTAAGCATACATTTATAAATAAATAACAACACAATTATGTAAAAGGGAAAAAGCGACGATCAGATTATCAAACTATTAATGTATTTTTTTTAAATCGAACTTAAGTTTTGTGGGTGACCGGTCGTATTAATGTTATTTTTCTCTTTTCAACATAAATCATCTCTGAAGTTAAACGTTTATAATTATTATTTTCTTAGACTAGAATTTTATTGAATCGTGATCGAAATCGAAGGAATGTCCGGTCTGTAGAGTGTGGGCAAATAATGCCGATTTTCCATTATTTTTCCTTTTTACAGGTACCACAATAATCAATCATACAACTCATACATTTTTTATATATTTTTTTGTGTTCGTTTGTTCTAGTTTCCGCTGACCTACCACTCTGTTTAACACAGCGTCATGGACCGCTCAACTAATCTATCTCATAAATTACATTCCATGTTTATGTTTATTGGCAATCTTTTTAATTTGTGATTCCATCGATTTTATAGAAGGTAGAACTATTGTATCATTAAAATGTAAATTTTGAAGTTTAAAAGTGTCCTGATCTATATTGTTTGAACTTCCAATCTTATTTATTATTAAATAGATGTACTTATCAATAAAATATGAAATAAAATTATTTGCCAACAATACAGATCGAACGTGACGGAGATTATCTTTATAAAACTATACATCACACAACTTGATAGCCCCATCGACTAATCCATAAATAATACCAATTTTTTGTGAAAGTGGGGAGTGTGAATAATAATTTTAATATAACCCTGCATGTGCAGGCTTTCTATACCATCCAGTGGTTAAACAACCGTCACGTAACATTTTTATTTTGATATCTAAAAAACTGATACTATTATCAACTGGCATTTTAACTGTAAATTGAATGTTAGGATCATAATTATTTAATTGGTTCATGAATAACTGTACTGTATCCCTTGTAATGCAAGTTAAAACATCATCAACAATCCATACTACCAAAGAACATCTGTTGGGCTAGTCATAATGCTGTCTTTTTCCAACTCACCCAATACTAAATTTGCTAAAACTGGGCTAATGTAAATCCTTATTGCACTACCAATTACTTGTTGGTAAAATTTTAAATTGATAAGAAAATCATTATTTTTTATAATGAATTTTAACGCTTATAAGAATCGATGTAGTGGTAAGTGTGTCCTAAGGCAAAGTAAATGCCACTTTCTCTTAATGGCTGATTTTACAGCCTTCTAAGACATGTTATTAAACAACGCCACCACATCAAAACTAACTAAAGTATATCCATCTGGAACTTTAAAAGAATCTAATGTTTCTTTTATTTGTAAACTATTTTTCACAACATAATCAGATTTTGGGATGTTCTTTAACAAAAAATTACTCAACTATTTTGAAAGTTGGTAAGTGGTAGAACTCAACGCAGAAATTATTAATCTGGCTGGGTGGTCTTTTTTATGGACCTTAATTAACCCATATCATGTAGACGATTGCGTTTCATTTTTGGTGATTTGGAAAAGTTTTTTGCCTGTACCATTTAAATCATAGTTGTTTAATTTACGTAACACATTATCTGTCTTTTGTTTTAACTGCTTTAAAAGGTCTTTTTTACAAACTTCATATAATTTTTTATCTTTAAGACTTTCAGAAATTTTTTTAACATAATCAGATTTTTTCAAAATTACAAAGGCACCTCCTTTGTCAGATTCACCAATAATAACATTGCTATTTACTTTTAAGAACTTTTCAAATTTTACATGTTTTGATTGATCAGCCTATCTTGTACACTTTGGATATGTATATTTTTATTTTTATTGATACTGTTTTTTAAACAATTTAAAATCTGATCCTTTGAAAGATTATTTGTCCTTTAAAATATTACTATTTTGTTCATCTAATCTAAATGTTTTATTTGAACTTTTAAAAGATTGTAAACTAACAAGATTGTTCTTATTGCTTTTACTGTTTCCAGAAAAATTATAGTTTTTGCCTAAATTTAAAATAGAAGTGTCACAATCAGGTTACTGTAAATTAGTGAGATTATTTATCCATTTTTCTTTTGTATTAGCAATGTCTTTATTTTCATAGTCAGTGAAATTTTTTGGCTTCAAGAAATTCGTTTAAGTGTGTGGCACTATTTTTTGTGAACTTAAACTGACAACTATATATCCTTTATAATAAATATGTGTAAATTTTTATTTTAAATCTTTTTCAAATTTTTCACCAACTAGAGTGGGAATAGTTTTTAGGTCTACTAATAAGTGTAAAAAACTTGTCAACTTGTATAAAGACAAAATTACTAAGATCCAAAAGTGCAATGTAGTTTATGAGAAAAATTGGTTGAATGGTTCATGTGGCTATGTTGGACAGAGTAGTATGACTGCGGAAACTAGAATAAACGAACAGGAAAAAGTTTATAAAAAATGTATGAAGTGTAAGATGGATTATTGTGATACCTGTAAACCGAAAAGAGTGCAAAGTTGGCATTATTTGCCCACACTCTTCAGACCGGACATTCCTTTGTTTTCGATCACGATTCAATAAAAATTTTAGACCAAGAAAATGATTATTATGAATGTTTAAATTCAGAGATAATTTATATTGAAAAGAGAAAAAATAACATTAATGCGATTAGTGACCCACAAAACTTGAGTCGATTTTTAAAAGATACATTAATAGTTTGATAATCTGATCGTAACTTTTTTCCTTTTACATAATTGTGTTGCTATTTGTTTATTAACGTATGCCTAATTATTAGTATTGTGTAAAGAATTGAACTAGCTTTAATGTACATATTTTCATGTAATTCTATTTTTGTTCTTATTGCTTGTACATTTACTTCTTTTACTTAAATTCTAAGAACACAGTGCTCAAAGTGTTAGTGTTATTGTTATGTTGCTTTCAAAGCCAAAGATTTGCCGAGCGAGAAAGACTCATAGCTTCTCGAATATTCTTGAATAATACCTTGCTGTACATAGCATAAGTTTATTTCTGGTTTCTTTTTGACTTCTAATGTAAGAACTTATACACACATACATACAATTACATATTTCTCAATTCGTTGCTGCCCTGTCACGCGACTTAGCCCGCATATACAGTCAGTTTAGCTATTGCATGCTCTCGAGCCATACGTCGGCGCTCACGAGCAGACTCACGCAGCCGAGAGAAATAGTTGCCTTCTCGCAACCGCTTATACTTGCTACATTTCAATAAATAGTTCATTTAATTAGGTAATTTCAGTCTCCGCTATTTTCTTGCTCTCAAATGAATACTCGTCGCGAGGAAAGTTTGAGGGCTTAAAACCCACTTATCTCGACATAAAAGCAACCCCGAGCATAAAGCTCAACCACACCACCCCTGCAATAGAGTCCACTAAACTCAATATCAAACATTCGGTCCTTCGAGCCGGATCGGTTGCTCAAGTTCGGGATAAGCTTAAGTGTCTGGTGCTGTTCTGTTCAATTGTGTCACGCTGGGAGCTTTACAACCTTTCAGTGCGTTAGTGAAGTTTGTCTTTTCTCGTGGTAAGAGATTTGCGACCTCTTAGTGGACTTAGTGGCGTAGGAACCGTACAACCTACTGCGTCCTTTCGCGACGAGTAGAGCCCCTTGTTCGCTACTCTTGTCTCTTGATTCGTCAAGTCGGGCAGCACCTTTACCCTTTTCTACACACTACTCAGCAGCTTCATGTCAAAGGAGCTGAACGCACTCTTCAAGCACCAGCAGGAGTTGTACATGAGGATTCTCAACGCCTATGCAAGCCTTGAGAAACTTGGCAAGGACAAAATTAGCAAATCTGTCGTTGAAAGGCGCATGACTCAATTAAGAAACAATTGTAAGGATTTTTAACCAAATCATCTTAAGTTGCTGGGCTTAATGGCAGACATCAAAGAATAGATCGGTTACTTCAGTACAGACAGCTACGGCCTTGCTGATGAAGCATATCTTGACACAGCCGCGTCTATGGCTGATGAATTGCAGAAGCTTCCTTCAGCTTTACGACAAGATCCTATCACCGCTACAACAGCTCCGTCAAAAAGCATGCCTGCAGTGTCCGTGCCTGATTTCTCGGGTCAATTCCTCGATTGGCTCGAGTTTAAGGACTTATTCTCGGCGATTATTGTGCGTGATTCACGTTTATGTTACGTCGAGAAGCTGCAGCAGCTCAAAACCTGTGTACAGGGTGAAGCTAGAGATGCTAAAGACAATTCAGCTTACAGACGCCAACTTCGAGGTCGCTTGGAAAGCTCTCGAGTACCACTACACAAACAAGCGAGGTCTTGTCTCAGCACTTTTTCGAGATCTGCTCAATCTACCAGTCGTCGCTATAGAGTCTGTTTCGGAGCTCAAGGCATTACTTAGTGGCACAGTCAATGCTCTTTTAGCGCTCAAGAAACTCAAACGATACACAGACCATTGGGACGATTTGATCGTTGCACTCACTGTCGGGAAGCTCGATGCCCGAACTTTCCACGAATGGGAATCGTCAATTTGCTCTGAAACGGATCAACCTACGTTCACTCAACTCAAGACCTTCATAGAGCAGCGCATCTCAATGCTCGAGATCATTAGTCCATCTGTGGAGGCTTCCAACGTCAAGGAGAAGTCAAAAAGCCATGTTGCGCTTCACCAGTCGGTAAACGCCCAAAATGCTTCTACTGTCAAGGAGAGCATTTTCTTTATCGCTGTAAAGAGTTTCAGGGTATAACTTTACAACGCAAACAATTTGTCGCCCAAAAAGGTTTGTGCACGAATTGTTTCGGCTCACACAAGCTCGCCGATTGTAAGTCAAGCAATCGTTGCCGAACTTGTTCCCGCAATCATCATACGATGCTGCATGATGAGACGTCATCCTCTACACACTTAACGTCATCAAGTACTTTCCCAGCTGTCTATGACAAAGACTGTCAAACACATTGCCATCTACAACTACCTGGTAGGCTGGGTGCAAGACGCTACTACCAACACTACTCGTCCAGCTGCAAGGACCCGACGGACGCAGACACATTGCTCGTGCCTTGATCGACAGGGCTTCACAAACAACGTGGGTCGCAAAAGCCTGTTGAAAAGGGGAGCATCGATTTTTAACCGCATTCTATGATAGAATGATTTTCGGCCGACAAAGGCAGCCGTCCCAAATCTCTCTACCTGTAAATATTCTCTTCTTACCTGATCGCTACTCTCTTTCTCTTTAAACGGAAGTTCCGGCCACTGTAGCTCGTTCGCTCGGAATAGCAAACGCGTGCTGAAAAAAAGGAAAATTCGGGAAAACTACACTACTCAAAATCTTAGTTGGTCAATTAAAAGTTGAGGCCTGGAGTCTCTATTTATTATTTAAAATGATAACAAGAAAAAGAACTATGCTCAAAAGTTTACACTCTATGCTCAAAAAAAAAAAATAATATATGGTTGACAATTGAAATATTTCAGAACTCAATATAAGCGATCAGTCTGGTGACGGTTTGGCGTTCTGTGACCTGCACTCACAGAATCTGCCAGCACTCTCGGCCTGAAACTTATATTCTCCACTCTATAGCTAAGTAACTAAAACTACGCCGTGCTCTCTCTCTTCCTCTCTCTCTCCCTCAACACAGTACATACATACACATTTACAGCTTTCCTCTGGTATGTTTTTGTTCTCGCCAACCCTTCGGCACCGCGGTAGAACGAAGAAACGTCTGCGCGGCCTCTTGTAATGGCAAATTTCCTCTCTTGATCTCCCTTGCTCTCTCTCTCTCTCTCTCTCTCTCTTCTACCTAAGCGCTCATCGGCCTTGGCGATGTCTACGCCTAGAGCGTCCGTCTTGGCTCCGACGTGGAGCTTCTGTTGGTGTTAGTTCGCTCCGTTCTCCCCTCCCAGGCGCTCGAATACTCTGTTGATCTCCCTCTCTGTCCC
Organism: Copidosoma aretas; assembly: GCA_030522625.1. Classification (NCBI taxonomy): domain Eukaryota; kingdom Metazoa; phylum Arthropoda; class Insecta; order Hymenoptera; family Encyrtidae; genus Copidosoma; species Copidosoma aretas. The sequence goes on from JAPYYV010000585.1 coordinate 10,646, forward strand.
TCTCACGATTCTATCCTCGAACCGGTGAATACGTTTTCACCTCTGCGCCTCTAGCACGATCAGTGTCCACGCGAAGTCCTGCATTTACGATCACCTCTCTCCCGGCGGTCACTTAACTCACGCTCACGTTCAAAAGATCTCCGTGCGGCCTCAGGCAAGATGGCAAACGGCTACGGCTTTTGGGCTGCTTGTTGAGGTTCCTCCCTTGGTTTTCCATCGCCTTTAGCATTTAAGATCTTGCGTTCCTGACGGCGCGCTGTTCGGCTTTTCATCTTGCGTTCTCGTCAGCAGCTCCCCGGATGGCGGTGCGAGATGGTGGACTCGGCTTGGCTCTGCCTGGACTTCAGTTGGCCGATCTCACGCAACTCCGTGGCTAGGCTCGGCTGACGTGGAGTTTGCCAGCAGACGTGCCAGAACAGACTGATCCCGCGCGTGTAGTGCAGCAGCGGCAGGCCGCTTTGCTTACCTCTGTTAAGCCCCCCTCCTTGATACTGCTACACTCTCCGGCGTGTACTACTCGGCTCGGCTCGGCAAGGCTCGAGTATCTCATACATACATGCACACACACCCTTCTCTTTCCTCTCTCTCCATGCTAATCTCCTCTATATTTATTCTACTGTACTGTACCTATCTAGATACCTGTTTACTGTCTACCTGCTCATTCTCTTTCTTTTCCTCTTATACATTTACCTATCTCTAGCTGTCCTCGACTGCTGGTGCGTGCGTGGGCCGTTGTCGTCGTCCGGCCCTCGGCGCTCGGCGTTAGGCGCCTTTCTCTTCCCCAGCATGTATACCGAAAAGAAGCACAGAGGACACATATATAGATTTAACACACATATATATCGGATTAAAGAGAGAAAAAGACAGCCGGTTCGAGGCGCCAAATATTGTTTCCATAGGACCTATGGTGACCTCGTCAGAATTTATAATTCCGTTATTAATTAAAACGCTAGGAAAGGCGGCGCCTGGGGTTATCTGGTTTTAGTTCCCAGATTATTAATAATAATGTTTTTAATATAAACGCGTAGAAGTAAGCTCTCTGGGTCACGTGGTAAAAGATTTTATAATATTAATAATAATTTCGATAATTCAAACGCAAGGAAGGTTAGCGCTCTAGGTCATCGGATATTTGTTTTTATGTTATTAAAAATAATGTTGGACATTGATTCGCTAAAAAAGTCAGCGCACTGGGTCACCTGGTATTCGTTTTTATAATATTAACTCAAACGCGAGGAAAGTCATCGCTCTGGATCTGATATGAGTTTGTGGGATAGTGATGATATTGTTGTTAATCAAAACGCCAGAAGAGTCAGCGCTCCAAGTCACCTGGTATTAGTTTTTATGTTACTAATATTAATGTTGGTAATTCAAACATGACAAAAGTCAGCGCTCGATGTCATCTGGTATGAGTTTGTATCATTATAATAATAATGTTGATTCAAACGCTAAAATAGTTAGCTATTAGGGTCACCTTGTAGTAGTTTTTATGTCATTAATAATAATGTTTTTTTCATGACGCTGAAACAGTCAGCCCTCTTGGTCATCTGGTATACTTTGTATGTTGTTAATTATAATGTTTTTAAATCAAACGCGGCAAGATTCATCGCTCTGGGTCAGCTGGTATTAGTTTTTATCTTATTAATCATAATATTGTTAATTATAACGCTGGAATAGTCAGCGCTCCGGGTCACCTGGTATAATTTTTTATGTTATTAATGTTAATGTTGTTAATTTAAACGCGACAAAAGTCAGCGCTCTGGGTCATCTATTATTAGTTATGAATAATGATGTTGTTTATCAAGAGGCTAGAACAGTCAGTGCTCTGGGTAAGCTGGTATTAGTTTGTGCGTTATTAATTATTTATTTAATTGTGAAAAAGAACAGCGCCCCTGGTAATTGAGTATTTGTTTTAATGTTATTATTAATAATGTTTCTTCTTTAAACGAGAAAACATTCAGCGCACTGTCTCATCGAGTATTTTTATACATGTCATTATAATAATGATTTTAAAAAACGCTAGAAAATTCAGCGCTCTAAGTCACCTGGTAACGGTTTTTATGTTATTGAAAATTTCGTTTTTATTTAAGACGCAAGAAAAGTCAGCGCTATGGGTCATCGAGTACTTGCATTCATGTTATTTACATGAATGTTGTTATTTAAAACGCTGAAAGAGTCAGCGCTCTGAATCATCCGGTATTAATTTGCATACTATTAATAATAATGCTGTTAATTTAAACGCGAGAAAAGTCAGCGCAGCGTGTCGTAGAGTACATGTTTTGGTTTTATTAATAATAATTTTGTTGTTTAAAAGGCTAGAACTGATAGCGCTCGGGGTCACCTGATGTTGGTTTATATATTAATAATCTTGTAAATTCTAACACGAGGATTGTCTGCGTTCTGGGTAATCTGGTATTAGTTTATACGTTATTTATAATTTTTTTTTTATGTTTACCGCGTAGATAGTAAGCTATTTGTGTTACCTAGATTTTGTTTTTATTTTATTAATAGTATTATGTTCATTTAAACGCAAGAAAAGTCCGCCGTTTGGGTGACCAAGTTTTTGTTTTCATGTTATTAATAATAATGTTGTTAATTTAAATGCTAGAGCGGTCAGAGTTCTAAGTCATGTCGTATTTGTTTGTATGTTACTAATAATAATACTTAAAATTCAGTCGCAGGTTATTAATAATGACGTAATCAAATCGCTTTGGCAGTCAGCGCTCTGGGTCAACTGGTTTTATTTCGTATGTTATTAATAATAACGTTTTGAAATCAAACGCCAGGAAAGTCAGCGCTCTAGGTCATCTGGTGTTGGTTTGTATGTTATTAATAATAATGTTGTTGATTTAAACGCATGAAAATTCCGCGCTCTAGGTCATTAAGTATTTGTTTTAATGTTATTAATAATAATAGTGTTAATTAAAATGCTAGGGCAGTCCGAGCTCTAAGTATTAAGCATCAGATTGTGTGTTATTAATAATAATGTTGTTCATATAAACGCGTGAAAAGTAAGCACTCTTGATAACCTGCTTTTAGTTTCTATGTTATTAATAAAATTTTTTTCAATGTATATGTCATCGAATATTAGTTCTTATGTTATTAATAATAATTTTGTTAATTCAAACGCTAGAAAAGTCCACGCTATAGGTTATCAAGTATTTGTTTTCATCGTATTGATAATCATGTTGTTAATCAAAACGCTAGAACGATCAGGGCTCTTGGTCATTTTGAAATATTTAGTATGTTATTAATATCAACGTTGTAAATTCACCGCTAAGATAATCAGCACTCTAGGTCATCTAGTATTAGTTTTTATGTTATATCTCATAATGTTGTAGATCAAAACGCAAGAAATGTCCGCGTTCTGGGTTATCAAGTATTTGTTTTTATGTTAATAGTAATATTGTTTCAAATTCATACGCTTAAAAAGCCCGCGCTTTGGGTCAGCAAGTATTTGTTTTCTCTTTATCAACCATAATGTTGTTAATTATAACGCTAGAAGAGTCTGGGCTCTGGGTAATTCGGTAATCGTTTTTATGTTATAAATAATATTGTCGATAATTCAAACACGAGGAACGGTGACGCTCTTGGTTATTCAGTAACAGTTTGTATGATAATAATCATCATATTTTTGTAAATTAGAACGCTAGAATACGAGTTGATTTTTTAATTATAATATAATCTCTATTCAGCGCCTTGGATCACCTGGTAATAGTTTTTGTATTATTAATAACAATGTGGCTATTTCAAGCGAGTGAAAATTCTTTGCTCTGGAACTTTAAGTATTTATTTGCATGTCATTTATAATAATGATGTTAAAAAACGCTAGAAGATTCAGCGCTCTAAGTCACCTGGTAATGGTTTTACGCAAGGAAACTCAGAGTTCTAGGCCATCTGAAATACGTTGGTATTACTATATAAATAATGTTGTTTATTCAAACGCGGCGAATGTCAGCGCTCTAAGTCATCCGGAATATATTTGTATCATAATAATAATGTAGTTAATTTAAACAGTAGAAACGTCCGTGCTCTAAGTGATCGAGTATTTGTTTTCACGTTATTAGTAATAATTTTTTTTTTTTCGAAATGCTAAGGCAGTCGGTACTATGGGTTATTTAGTATTAGTTTATATGTTATTAATAATAATGTTTTTAATTTAACTGCGTGGAAAGTAAGCACTGTGAGTCACCTGTTATTAGTTCTTATGTTATTAATAATATTTTTCTAATTTGAACTCTTGGATAGCAAGAGCTTTGGGTCACCGGATATTAGTTTTTATATAATTAATAATAATGTCGTCAATTTAAATTCTATAAAAGTCCGCGCTGTGGGTCATCGAGTGTTTGTTTTTATCGTATTAATAATAATGTTGTTAATTAAAACACTAGAAAAGTCAGCGCTCTGTGGCAGCTGTTATTAGTACATATGTTATTAATAATCATAGTGTTAGTTTAAAAACGAGAAAAAACAGCGATGTTGGTTATCTGGTATTAGTATATATGTTATTAATAATCATGTTGTTACTTTAAAAGCGAGGTAAGTGAGCGCTTTGGTTCATCGAGTTTTTGTTTTTATGTTATAAATAATAATGTTGTTAATTAAAACGCTATAAAAGTCAGGGCTCTGGGTCACCTGGTATTAGTTTATACGTTAATTATAATAGTTTTGTTGATTAAAACCCTAGAGCAGTCAGCGCTCTGGATCATGAAGTATTTTTTTTTACGTTAATAATAATACTGATGTTGAAAACGCTAGAAGATTCAGCACTCTGGGTCACCTGTGATTAGTTTTTATGTCATTAATTAAAATGTTGTTATTAAAAACGGTAGAAAAGTCAGTGCTCCGGATCCCCTGGTAATAGTTTTTGTGTTATTAATAATTTTGTTGTTAATTTAGGCCCAAGAAAAGTCAGCGCTCTAGGTTATCCAGTATAAGTTGGTATAATGATTAGAATAATAACGTTGTTACTCAAAACGCTAGAGTGGCTAGCGTTTGGGGTCACATGCTAGTGGTTTTAATGATAATAACAATGTTGTTAGTTTAACAGCAAGGATAGTCTGTGCTCTATTTTATCTGGTATTCGTTTGGATGATAATAATAATAATTATTATTATTATAATAATGTTGGTGAATCCATGATGAGACGAAATATCGATTACTAAATACATAAAGAAGGTTTTGCTCAAGAAAACTAACAGTAGGGTTTTATTTTGGGTGTTAACTCCAAATAATATTAGAAGGTATAATGCGAGCAAGTGGAAATTCTGAAGAAGACACACTTTCTAATAATAATGTCGATCAAAACCCTAGAAAAGTCAGCGCTCTGGGTCAGCTGATATTAGCTTTCATGTTATTAATAATAATGTAGTTAATTTAATCGGGATGAAAGTCGGCTTCCTGTGTCATCAAATATCAGTTTTTATGTCACAAATAATGATGTGGTTCATTCAAATCTGTAGAAGAAACAGCGCATTCGGTCACCTGGTAGTAGTTTTTATGTTAGTAATGGTAGTGTTGTTATTCAAGACGCTGGAACAGTCAGCGCTCTGCGTTAGCTGGTATTAGTATGTATGTTATTAATAATTATGTTGTTGATTTAAACTTAAGGAAATTTAGCGCTCTGGGTCATCAAGTATTTGTTTTATGTTATTAATAATAATGTTGTTATTTTAAACGAGCGAGAATTTAGCGCTTTACGTCATCAAGCATTTTTTTTCATGTTATTAATAATGATGATGTTAAAAAACGCTAGAAGATTTAGCACTATGATTCACCTGATATTAGTTTTTACGTTTTAATTAAAATGTTGTTATTAAAAACGTTAGAAAAGTTAGTGCTCTGGGTTATCCGGTATTGGTATTTGTTATTTAAAATTTCGTTGTTGATTTAGACGCAAAAAAAGTAAGTTCTCTTGCCCATCAAGAATTTGTTTTTATGTCATTAATCATAGTCTTTAATTAAAACGCTTGAAAACTCAGCGCTCTATGTCATCTGGTATTAGTTCTAATGTTGTTAACTTAAACGCTAGAAGAGTCAGCGCTTTAGGTCACATAGAATTAGTTTTTATGTTTTTAATCCAATCGCAAGGAACGTTAGCGCTCCGGGTCACTTGGTATAAGTTTTTATGTTATTAATGTTTATGTTGTTAATAAAAACGCGACAAAAGTCAGCGCTGTGGGTCACCTGGTATTAGTTATAAATAAAAATGTTGTTTATTGATACGCTAGAACAGTCAGTGCTCTGGGTTAGCTGGTATTATTTCGTGCGTGATTGATTGTACATTTAACTGCGAGAAAAAACAGCACCCTAGGTCATCGAGGATTTGATTTAACGTTATTTATAATAATATATTTTTTTTAAACGAGCAAAAATTCAGTGCAATGGGTCATCAAGTATTTTTTGATATGTTTTTAATACTAATGATGTTAAAAAACGCTAGACAATTCAGCGCTCTAAGTGACCTAGTAACAGTTTGTATGTTGTCAAATATTTCATTTTAATGAAGATGCAAGGAAAGTCAGCGCTATGGGTCATCGAGCAATTGTTTTCATCGCATTAATAATTATGTTGTTGATTAAAACTTTAGAACAGTCAGCGCTTTGGGTCATCTTGCTATATTTTGTATGTTATTATTATTGAAGTTGTGAATTTACCGCGAAAAAAATCGTAGATTGAAACGCAAGAAAGTCCGCGCTCTTGGTTATCTAGTATTTGTTTTTATGTTAATAATAATAATGTTGTCAATTAAAACGCAAGAACAGTCAGCGCTCTGGGTCATCGAGAATTGGTTTCTATGTCATTGATGATAATGTTGTTCATTAAAACGCTAGGAAACTCAGTGCGTCATTGAGCATTTGTTTTGATGGTATTAATAATCATGTTGTTGATTATAACAGTAGAACAGTCAGCGCTCTGGGTCATCTTGAAATATTTTGTATTTTATTAATAAAAAAGTTGTGAATCCACCGCGAATAAAATTGTAGATTAAAACGCAAGTACGTCCGCGCTCTGGGTTATCAAGTATTTGTTTTCATGTTAAGAATAATAATCTTGTCAATGAAAATGCAAAAACAGTCAGTACTCTGGATCATCTTCTTTTAGTTTGTTTGTTCCAGTAAATAGGGGGCTTCGCCCCCTACGCGCCCCGCGCGCAAACCCCGTCATTATATCATATGATTATTTAAGAAAAATCAAATTATTAGCCTATCGGAACATGGAGTTTTTTTTTTTCTTTGATCACACTTTTTGTTAAATTTTTAGCAATCTTAATTTTGAATTTACCAGCGCTCGACAAGTCTCCGATAATCACAAAACGAATAAAGAGGCTTTATCACGTGACCCATTACTTTTTTCTCTGAAGATAAAGTTCTGAATTTAAACGCGAATAAAGTCATGCTTCTAACTCATCGAGAATTTGTATTTATGTAATCAATTATGTTGTCAGTTCAAACGCCTTGAGCCACAAAATAATATTTTTTATGTTATACATTATAATGTTGCTAATTATCACGCTAGAAAATTCGGTACTCTGGGTCACCTGGTATTAGTTTGTATGTTATTAATAATAATGTTTTAAATTCAAACGCGAGAAAAGTCAGTGCTCTTGGGCATCTGGTACTAGTTTGTGTGTTATTAATAATAACGTCAATTCAAACGCTTAAAAAGTCTGCGCTTTGGGTCATCAAGTATTTGTTTTCTTTCTATTAACCATAATGTTGTTAATTATAACGCTAGAAGAGGTTGTGCTCTGGGTCACCCGGTAATCGTTTTTTTTTGTTATGAATAATATTGTTGTTAAGTCGAGCGCGAGGAACGTTAGCGCTCTTGGTTATCTGGTAGCAGTTTGTATGATAATAATTACAATATTGTTGTAGACTAAATCGCTGAGAATAGTCAGCGCTCTTGTTCACCTGGTAATAGTTTTTATGTTATTAATAACATTATTGTTAATTCAAACGCAAGGAACGTCACCGCTTCAGGTTGTCTGGTATTAGTTTAAATAATAATAATAATGATACTAAGGTTAATCAAAACCCTAGAAAAGTCAGCGCTCGTGGTTACCTGGTATTTGTTTTTATGCTATTAATATTAATGTTGTTATAAAAAACGGGAGAAAAGACAGCGCTTTGGGGCATCGAATATTAGTTTTTATGTCATCAAGAATAATGTGGTGTATTTAAAAATCTAGACAAAACACTGCTCTCGTTCACCTGGTATTAGTTTTTATGTTAACAATAGTGAAGTTGTTATTTAAGACGCTGGTACCATCAGTGCTCTGGAATAGCTGGTTTTAGTTTGTGTGTTATTAATAATATATTGAACTGCGTGAAAAAACAGCGCCCTGGGATATTAAGTATTATATTTTAATGTTATATATAATTATGTTGCTCGGGGTCTTCAAGTATAAATTTTTCGCTCTGGGTCATCAAGTATTTTTTTACATGTTATTTATAACAATGATGTTAAAAAACACTAGAAGATTTAGCGTTCTGAGTCACCTTGTAATGGTTTTTATGTTATTAAAAATTTCGTTGTTAATTTAGATGCAAGAAAAGTCAGTGCTCTGTGTCATCGATAATTGGTTTTTATGTCATTAATGATAATGTTGTAAATTAAAACGTTAGGAAACTCAGCGGTCTAGGTCATCTGAGATCAGTTGGTATTACTATAATAATAATGTTGTTCATTCAAACGTGGCGAAAGTCAGCGTTCTAACTCATCTGGAATAAGTTTGTTTTATAATAATAATAATGTTGCTATGTTGCTAATTTAAACGCGAGAAAAGTTAGCGCTGTGGGTCATTGAGTACTTGTTTTTGTGTGTACTAATAACAATGTTAATAATTAAAACGCTAGAAGCGGCCGCGCAGTGGGTAATCTGGTATTTATTTGTATGTTATTCATTATAATGATGTTAATTCAAACGCGCGGTAAGTCAACCTCCTGGGTCTTTAAGGTCTTGTTCTTATGTTATTAATAATGTTGTTAGTTAAAAAGCTAGTAGAGTCAGAGCTCTGGGTCACCTGGTATTGGTTTTCATGTCCATTATGTTAATGTAAGTAATTAAAACCCCAGCACAGTCAAGGCTCTGGGTCATTTAGTATTAGTTTATATGTTATTCATACTAATGTAGTTGATTTAAACTCGTGAAAAGTAATCACTTTTAATCACTTGGTATTAGTTTTTATGGTAATAATAATGTTGTTATTCCATACGCGAGAAAAGTCCGCGCTCTAGGTGATCGAGTATTTGTTTTCATGTTATTAATAATAATGTTGTTAATTAAAACGCTAGGGCGGTCGGAGCTATGGGTAATTTAGTATTAGTTTGTATGTTAATAGTAATATGTATGTCGTCGAGTGTTTGTTTTTATCGTATTAAAAATAATGTTGTTAATTCAGCGCTAGAACAGTCAGTGCTCTGGGTCATTTTTAGTTTATTTATTTTATCAAATAGGGGCTTTGCCCTCTGCGCGCCCACCTTCGCCATTAAATCATATGATTATCAAAGGAATATCAAATGATTAGCCACCAAAACATGAAGTTTTAATTTTATTTTCATTGATTACACATTTTATTCAATTTTTCATAGTCTCGATTTAAAATTTACCCACGCTCGACTAGTCTCAGCCAAACGCAAAACGAATAAAGAGGCTGCATCACGTGACCCATCACTTTTTTCTCTGTAGATAATGTTGTGAATTCAAATGCAAAGAAAGTCAGCGCTCTAGGTCATCTGGTATTAGTTTGTATTATAATAATAATAATTTTGTTGATTTAAACGATGGAAGACTCAGCGCTCTCGGTTACCTGGTAACAATTCTTGTGTTATTAATAATATTTTTGTTAATTTAATTGCTAGAACAGCCAGAGCTCTGGGTCATCTGGTATTAGTTATATGTCATTCATAATAATGTTGCTAAGTTGAACGCGACGAAAGTTATCCTTTTTAGTCATCGAGAATTTGTTTTCAATTGTCAATTATGTTGTTTGTTCAAACGCTGGAACAGTCAGTGTCTTGAGCCACCAGATATTAGTTTTCATGTTAATAATCATAATGTTGTTAATTATAACGCTAGAAGAGTCAGCAGTCTGGGTTACCTAGTATGAGTTTTTGTGTTAATACTAACTAGGTTGTTAATTAAAACGCTAGAACATTTAGCGCTCGTGGTCATCTGCTATTAGTTTGTACGTTATCAATAATAATGTTGTTTATTTTTAACGCGTGGAAATTAAGCGCTATGGGTCGCATGGTATTAGTTTTTATCTTCTTAATAATAATTTTGTTAATTTAATCGCGAGGAATGTCAGCGCTCTTGGTCATCGAGTATTTGTTTTTATGTTATCAATAATAATGTTGATGAAATCGCTGTAACAGGCAGCGTTCTGGGACATCTGGTATATTTGTGTATGTTATTAATAATAATAGTGGTAATTTAAACGTGGGGTATATCAGGTACGTCGAGTCACCTGATATTAGTTTTTTTGTTATAAATAATGATGTTGTCAATTAAATTGTTAGAACAGTTAGCACTCTTGGTCATCCTGTATTAGTTTGTATGTTATTAATAATAATGCTGTTCATTCAAACGCGCGGAAAGATAGCACTCAGGGTCATCAAGTACTAGTTTTCGTGTTATTATTGTTAATGTTGTTAATTAGAACGCAAGGAAACTCAGCGCTAAGAGTCATTTTCATTTAGTTCTTAGGTTATTGATAATATTGTTATTGTACCTATAATATATGAGCATGTATCAACCGTAGTCACACTTGGAACAACACGAAATATCTATATCACATACGTATTACATGTACTTATAATAAATGTTCATCCCTAAGAATGGTCATGTGTAACATAAAGGCTACACTGCAAAGTTTATTTAACTTCTAAAATCAAATATATCCCTGATACTTAATTCCCGGTAACCCGATACTGTCGACTTCCTGTTTGTGTGTTAAATAAATAAATTCAATTATATCCCAAGCATGTAATTCTCGGTAACGCTAGACTTCTAGCATTACTATTTGACACATTAAATAATTCATATCAAATGTACCTAATTTCTACTAACCTAATACGCTCCCCTAGCAAAGTATTAATGATGAATCAACATGGATTTTAGCACTGAATCAATGTTGAAATCAAAGATGGATCATGACTCAATCAGTCTTGGTTTGACCCTGAACCAGTGGAGCTATAAACTTTGAAATCTGTGGTCAATCACCGCATTAATTCAGTGTTATATCAGTGCTAAATCTATGCTAAATACGGGTTGAACCTAGATAAACAATCTTGAACGAGTATAGCATACTTATGTCTTGCAAATAGCAGTGCATTTTTCATCTGTACGTTTCGGTAATTTAATTAAAACAACTTGTGCAATGTACTTTATTTATGATTTTTCTGTACATTCTTTCTAATATTTATAATTTCGTTTGCATAGAATGTTCAAATTTGTAATCAACGTTCCATACAATGTAAATTTTTAACAAGCACGTACATCTTATTATGTTCAATTCTTTAACGAATGTTTGTGGAACGTACATTCATCTCAGATTAAACCCATATTTAAGATGGATTTATCATGGAATTAGCACCGATTTAAGACTTGGTTGATGCAGAATAAATGTGGTGATTTATTACGGATTTCAGTGTTTCTATCCTCACATTCAGCATGCATTTAAACAGGGATGTAGACCTAAAATCCTTGTTGATTTAGCGTTGAAACTTTTAGTAGGGGAGTGTGTTAAGTTAGGGGGAATTAGGTGCTTGGGATATTAGTTAATTAATTTATCATACAAAAGTGCAGACAATCCATCGTATTTGGTTTCCGGGGATCAGATTCTTAAGATGTAAATTATTTAAATTATTTATCACAAATAAAGACAGTCGACCGTATTAGATCACCGGTGATTTAGTGTTTGGTATAAATTCATTGAAAATGTAATTGTTCAAACAAACGAGAAAAACTGTATTGTTTGTAGGTTATTGTTTTTCTTGTCAAATTTTTTTAGGTTAGCAATTTTGTTTTTTTTACAAACTGTAATTTTTTATGACTTTTAATCTCATTAATATTTTTACAATCTTAAAAAACGTACTTCTTTAACTAGTGTTTCTTCACTGATTACAACACAGTTATAGTGGTTGCTGTTGGTGTAAAATGTTGTTTGTAAAAAACAAAAATGGGCTTTCCATGACACTTCTAGTGTACCTATTATTAAAGATTCTGTAGGTCCATAAGATATCCTATAGTCAAAAAATGGTGATTTTCGTGGATTTTTCGGCGTTGAATCTGATTTCATAGTCATTCTTACGCAAAATTGACACAATTTATTCAAACCTCTATTCTTGAAACAAAAATCTCGGGAATTGCAATTTTGTGCCGAAAAATGTTTTCCTCGTAAATTGGCTTACTCAAAGAAGAAAAGGGTTATTGTAAATTTTTTGAAAAATCCACTGATAAAAGTTATAAATTCACAAGGGTTTGGAATTTAACTTTTTCAACTTACTGTAAATGTTAAGAACGTTTGATTTTATTAATATATTAGAATTTTCAAAAACGTATTTACTACAAGATATTTTCTTGCTATTTTCTTGCTATGATAAACCCTTTACAAATGTTCTTTCGATATGCAGAGTATTGGATAATCACGTGAAATTGAGATGAATTGTTCTTAAATAACTCGAATGAAGTGTAAATTATAAATGTCACAAAAATTACATAAATAGAAGAACAACAGCTAATAATAAAAAAAACCTGCTTAGAATGAGTAATAATCTGTAGAATAGCATTTCCAGAAAAAATAAGTTTTTAGAAATTGTAAAAATTTTAATAAATGAAGAGTTATCAACTTTTTCAGTTTGTTGAAAAATTGAAATTCTAAACCTTTAAAAATGTTTCTTTTTATTGCATTTTTCTAAAAATGTAAAAAAGACTTTTTCTTCTTCGAATAAGCAATTAATATAATAATACAATAATAAATACAGTTTACAAGTAAAAAATTGTTTAGCACAGAAATTCCGATTCCCGTGATCTTCGTCTAAGCAATTGCGTTTTAAACAAATTTTGTCAATTTTTCGTGAGAGTGACTATTAAATTGAGACTCAACACCGTATATTTCACGAAAATCGACATTTTTTGAGTCTAGGTCGATCTAGTGAATCAACAGAAGCTTTAATAATAGGTACACTATAAGTGTCGTATAAAGGCCACGCTTATTTTGTTTAAACAACATTTTATACCAACGACAACAACTAAAACTATGTTGCAATCAGTAAAAAAATACTAGAAGAACCAGAACGTTTTTACAAATCGTAAAAATAATAATTAGATCAAAAGTTATGAAGAATTAGTTAGTTGAAAAACCGGATTCTCGAATCTTAACAAATTTGTAACTTTTTCAAATGTATTTTGAAAATAATTTACCTATAATTTAATAAGATACCTTTTTTTCTAAAAATAGGCCTATTGGCAAAAAAAATGTTTTCAATACCAAATATACAGTATTCCTTATTTGTCGAAACAGGTGCGTTTTAAACAAATTAGCCTATTTTTACGTGAAAATGACCGTTAGATTTAGATTCTGCGCTTAAATTTCCGTAGGAATCCCATCATTTTGTGAGGGGACAACCCGTTATACTGGGGATCCTACGCAGCCCCAGGACTACTAAGTGTATTTTTATACGAAATAAGTTAAAAATTCTTCAGAAATAGAATATATATATATGACAGGATAAAATTTTCGAAGATATTAAGGTGGCTTGGCGTTTTTTACTATATGTAAATATCTCGAATTCAAATATTATGTAAATCAAGTATGCCATAATCATTTGCGATACAAAAATACCATGGTTGATCACTTTATTTTCAAGAAAATCGTTTCTGAAAACTCGGCACTTTTACACGCAATCTTATGGGAATCCTCTCTAAAACGACTATAACTCCGAAAGTGAATGACAAAGCTCTTAAAATCAAATTGGTATTTTTCTACCTCTGGCACTTTTGCAACCCTGGTACACCCTCGGTAGGAAAAGTAGAATTCGCCAGTTATGTGCATCCGACCAGAGGGTCCCAACGGTCCCTCGGGCCTAGGGACCGCCCTAGAGAGATGCACATTTGTGAGGAAACCTACTATTGTACTTTTTTTTATAAAAATCTGTTAGAATTGTAAAAATTCTATGTTGACGACTTGGATTTTGAGAAAGCTGATAGGAAAGTAATTTTTCGTCTTCCACGCAAGTGCAGATGACAATGACGAGTTCTTATGATTATTTTTATTGATATTTTACAATTTTTTAGGCCAATTAAACTCTTAAATTTTGATATTTGATTGGAATTTCCATTTATCACGATAATAACCAAACAATATTTTTCATATTCCTTAGAAACTTTGGAGTAACCCTCGCTTGATACTGCACCAAACGCCCAAGCAGCCTTAAATAAAATGTTGATGTAATCATTATTCTATTAAAAAAAAATTGCCATACATATTATTGATTATTTCACACTTACAAAGATGCTTTATCATACACTCGCAGATATATACACATAGAATGCAAAGCAGGTTTACTTGAAGGTTAAACTTATTTGTAAAAAATCTGATATATTTTTCATTTATCTGTTAGTTTTTTTTTATTCGCAACTCAATGAAATATACATTTTGATTTAGTTATTGTTCATTTCAATTCTAATACAAGTAATAATTCAATCTAATTTTCGTATACTTAACTGTTAAAATAAAATAATGCTATAAAGACTTTTATTACATAAATTCGACTCACTTGAACTTTTAAAAAGAACATTTTTCTTTTTTTTCTTTTTTTTTTTTTAGTATACTTCTACCCGTCAACTCGAGCTGATTTTTACAGACACCCTCTACCACCTTGGTGTGGAGGGTGTTGATCCTAACCCTGATTATGAGCCCCTCTTTTTTTTACCCTAGTCGTCGTTACCCATATTCCCTGTCCTATGCACCCCCCCTCCTCCTGTTTCCACCCCCGGATCCCAACACTTATCAAGTAGTCCCGCACCTACCCAGAGCGCCCGCAAGGCCCACCTCCTGGTCGCCCTGTAGTGCAGAACCTCTTTCCACTCATCTACCCCCACCTTATCCCAAGTAGTCCTGCATCTACCCAGAGTGCCCACGGAGCCCACTTCCGGGCCGTCCCGTGTTGTAGAACGGTCCGCATGACTTGGGAACAAATTTTAGCCGGAAAAAACTCCGAAAAAATTTCCAAGTTAACCCGTTCGATATTAAAACCAGTGCCTTACTTGACCAGCCGTACCGCAGCTGACCAAGACTGGTGCCTTAGCCAACTGAGTCACGACTGCTCCTGAGAGGAAATCATCTAGCATCAATAAAAAAAATAATTACAGTGAAATCTTTGCCTTTACAACCAATAGGAAAAATATATATTCGAATATATATATATATACATTCAATCGAAGTTTAGCTTAAATTACAAAGTATTCTTTTTTTGCTTGTTCCACGTTCGTGGGGGTACCAGAAAAGCCAAGTAACGAGTTTATTGTTATCTTTTTATGTGGCTTGTTTTAGATAATCGTGAACGAGAAAGGGAAGGGGCAAGGAAAGTCTATTGCTCAAGAACGACACGAATTTATTATACCAGGTGTTCCGAAAATGTTCGATGAAAACTATACCACGATATTAAGCTTATCATGATAATTAAAAAAGCTCTTTACCAAATTTCGATCCGATGGATAGTTTTTGAGATATTGTCAACTGAAAATCTGTATAATTACTGTAAAAAAATAATTAAAAAACTTTCGTAGCTTGTTATGTGATGCAGAAATTTCTTGATTTTGAATTGACAATATCCGAAACTCTGCATCGAATGGAAATTTGGTAAAAAGCTTTTTTGTTTGTCTTGACAAGCTTCATCTCGTGGTATAGTTTTCCTAGAACATTTTCAGAACGACCTGTATAATGTAGAAAGACAAAAGCTTTATTGTCTTAGAGGTTACATGACCGTATTATCAAGCCTGTCCCTATTATCGAGCGTTCTGTGCCATAAACACAGAAATATTGATAGTAAACTAATTTATATGCAAAAATAATTTTATTTTTATAAAAATATTTAATAAAACATCCTACAATATTCTTAAAAGTAAAATTACCGCCCATTTTTATATAATTAACACGTTATACGTATGCTTGCATCGTTTCTAGTCCTATTCCTTAACGTAAATCTTAAAGTCATGAATATGGCCCTATAATAAATAAATAAATAAATAATCTGACTGCATTTATTATGCATGACATGTAATTATGATGTTAATTTTAAAATAGCTATATATTACGTAATGAACGAATTTTATTAATATATTTTTTTTTGTATTCATTTATGATAAAATCGACATTAGGTGTACTATATTTTTGAGTTAGTTTAGTTTACATTTTGTCCTTGTGCAATAAATCGACGATGATGTTCAATAATATAAAGAAAACTTTTTGATTCCCATTAAATATATATATATATACATAGATTCATGCATATCTTGATATATACATGTGTAAATGCATATATATCTTGGGCTGTCTTGGGGCTTAATTATAGAGCCAAAAAAAAAATTTTTTTATCAAACCGATAATGCATGTCAATTATTAATTTTAATGCAGACAAATTTACACTATAGTAAATCAGTTGAACAACCAATATTAACCAAGATCTCGATTCAATAAATTAATATATATTTGACATTATATTATAATCCTAAAATTGTCCTAAGACCCTCGATAATACGGCCGTGTACCCTTAGTCAGTTATACATTTACTTATTATCATGCAATCTTAGAGATAAAATTTACGTACCATTTTTTATTATCATCAATCTAGAATATAAAATATTTTTATACAAAATTATGAATAGTTACTGTTAAAATAAAAATAATAAGTTTTACTTTATATCATTACTAGTGTTAGTCGAACTATCAATCCTGCTCTCCATATTGAATATGTACAATAGGTTTAGTGCATAAGCACTCGATCTGTTGAGAGCTGGTGAGGGAGTGGAATGAAAAACTCCCAGATGTTTACGATGTTGAGCAACGTTTCGTTGGTCTAAACGCCAACCTCGTCAGGCTCAGGTCTGTCGTCGTGTCGTTATGTCATTTTGACAAATTTGCTTATGTTATCAAAAAATAATTATAGAAATAATAATTAATTAAAAAAATATTGTATGTGACATGATAAAACCATTTATATCAATTCATACAATTAATTTCAGTTATACATAGTAGATCATCAAAAATCAATCAATTACTTATTCGGCTTTTTTCCTTTAATTTCAATTATCATAAAACTTATTACTTCTGAATAAAATAAATGTAGTAACTTTCTTTTCTGCGATCATATGTAAACATAAAAATTCAAACGCATAAAAATTTGTGTGATTCTATACTTCTTTTCTTCCAGAGGCTGTTATTTCACATTGTACGTTGTGAATGACATATGATTAAAATACAATAAAAACAAAGTAACAATACTTTACTAAATTTCTTTATTTCAGTTTGATATAATAGGTGAGTTCTGTCTTCTTATTAAAAGTAAATCATTCTTTAAATACGACATATGAAAAATTTCTCATTTTGTTATTACTTTTTTCCCTCTACTATGATGGTAGTATGTCAAGACATTGTCCTTGTCCAATCATATTTTTGATAAACATAGTGAAATTTATTATTATTTTCGCGTGCTGTAATAATACCTCAAAGCTATTGTAAAAATTTACTAAAAGTTTTAATTATAGAAGCAAGTATCACAATTTTAAATTAAAATAACTAAATGATTAAACTTTTTTATTTTGTAAATGTTCTGAATAGGCTTTACTTTTTTATTTTTAATCAGTTTTTACGTCGGATGGTCACAACGTAGATTTATTAATATTTTTAGGCCTAAGCTCTCGCTTAGTATCCTGGGTGATTGGATCAATCTGGAATTATGATCAAGTCAAGCGGAAGAGCCGTATTTGGCGACTTACTCTCTAGGCAGGAGTGCGCGTCCCGACTGCACCACTCCTGTTGCGTAAACACTAGTTGAGCTTCCCGCCGGACTTCTACTGGTCGGGCAGAGTTAGCACGCCTCAACTTCGGTATTTACGTAAAAGCTAAAATGCTAGTTATCTGGCTGAGCTTTCCACCGGGTCTATATCGTCTAGTGGGGTTAGAGTATCTCAGCTTATTTTTCTATCTATGCTATACCGAGGTACTGGGTCCCGACGCCTATACCCTCGATATTTCAAATGCGGGTGATCTTACCGAACGTATCGTGAGATCACGGATGCGCGCCTACTCTTGATTCGGCGGAATGAAATGAATAAAAATATGAATATAAATTTTTGTAGAAAAACTTACTGTTTATTTCAATTATAAGATTGGTACACGTAGGGGCACGGACAGCTAGTGCGTTGGCGGGGTTTCTCGGGTTACGCCTTCCGTGGATTTTGAGTAGCTGTTGGGTGAACATCCCAAGGGTTTATCTCCTTGTGGGTAAATGTCCAATAGCTACTGACGACCGATGCCGGGTTTTTCGTCCCAGAGGTTTATCTCCCTGTGGGTGTCCGTCCAGCTGTAAGAGAGCTTCTCCGGGTTTATCTTCAGACGAAAGCTCTCTTTTAGAGTAGTTGTCAGGTAAACGTTCCAAGGGTTTATCTCCTTGCGGGTAAACGTCCAACAACTACTGGCCATCGAAGCCGGGTAAGCCTCCCAGGGGTTTGTCTCCCTGTGGGTGTGTGTCCAGCTGAGAGAAGCGTCTTTGGGTTTATCTCTAGACGAAAGGTCTCTCGCTTTTTGTCGAGAAGCGTTGCCTTTTATATTGTTAAAAGCGATTAGCCGCCCGTGACGACACGCCAAGGCTCGACTGGAGGGTCTCGAGTAGCGCTAACGAGCTATGGACAAATTATCGGACGATGCTAGTGGGGCGCTATCTTAGCCGTTCATGTGAGGCGTCGGTTTAGTTATCTCCTCCATGTCAAAACTTCTCGCGTTAGGGAAAGAGAAGCGACCAACTAAATAACCATTGCTTCCGTTTCTCTTTACATATTCTAGAAATTTACATGACTTCAATCATTTTGCGACATTGGAAGAGTCGGTGATTTATATATTTTTGCGATGTGAGATTCGTACTTCTTCTATTAAATTAGGCAGTTTTAAGGTTGAATGGTAAAAATCGGTTAACTTTATGAAGAGTTACCGTGAGCTATGAATGCATCGTGATGTGTATTATTCACGGTTACTGTTAATTTGCACGTACATGAAAAGTGTGCGTCGTACGCTAAACAATGACAGTAGTTAAAAGAGTTATTGCTAATTAAAACACTCTACAGTACATAAAACAGAAGTGTCGTTCTTATATCATAGGTTGTTCATCCAGTCGCTATTGTTTCCAGTTGAAAGCTTGTATTGATGGGTAAATTGTATCTGTGGCTATGTGTAAATATGCGTATATGGGCACGTCTACCGAGATCGGACCACCTCGTGCGCACGACGCAATTCGCACGACGTGTTCAACTCGCTCGTACGGGCCGGGAAAAATCTAAAAAAATAATCGAAAAATGAAAATCGATAGATTTTGACCTTCTCTTTATGATATTGCTATCACTTTTCGCTTGAAAACCTTTTTTCGTGGTGAAAAATGATTTCGAAATTCATGATGTTTCTCTGAAAATCGCCATGGTTTTGAAAAATTAAATTTACACTAATCAAAAGAGCAGCACTCGGACAACACCTCCACAAATTTTTAGAGTGAAAGAGCAAGAAATGCGTAAATGACAAACAAATAAAGACGTTGGCATTGGGTTAGCCACGCTTGACAGACAAATATATAGTTATAGTACAAACGGTAGACTCACTGATAACTA